>AYEL01083336.1:0-61037 GCA_000484575.1 Olivierus martensii | reverse complement strand
GCGGACATCATTTTAAAATCTCAACGCATTTTCATAGAATATCTAAACCACGTGCAACAGACGGAAATTCTAATCTATCAGCATTGGCTCGATGCCAAGGATATATACAGTACAATTTTTCTCGAAACTTGAAAAGTTTTGAGAAAAATTTGCTGTGAATGTAAAATATTACAAATATGAATATGTTATACCAATCGGAAAATTTTGAAATTAATATATATTATAGGGGAGGAAATGAGGAATATTTGATGAAAAAATGGTGATTGCCCTCCGAAGACAAGATATTTTTTTTATTTTTTAAACTTTTTTTTTCATTATTTTCCACATTATCTGTAGAGTGAGAATCGCGAAAAAATTACCAGTAATAGAACTTATGTATCTCTATACCATAACCTAATTTCATGTATTTTGCTACAATGGTTCACGAGAAAAAAATTATTTTTCAAAATTCAAAAATATTTTTTTTTCTGAGGAACCATCAGTATTTCGAGGTTAATATTTGTCAATAGTAAAATGTTACCCAGAAAGCAACCTCTAAAAAAAAATCAGCCAAATCGATGTAAAAGGCCACTTTCCAATGCTTATCCGGTTACAGCCTTTATAATTTAGACTTTAATTTTATCCTGGAATTTTTTACCAGGTTATTAATAGTCATTCAGGTAAAACAAAAAACAGGATTAATAAAAATACATACCAAAGAAACAATATTCAGAAGAAACTCAATTAAAATGCAAAGTTCGTGCACTGTAGGATCTTTTGCACCAACATACTGAACTGATTTTTCTGTTTCTAATGTTTTCTCTCTAGATTTCACACAGGCTATTTCAAAAATTCTTGCTAAATATTCCCATAAATAATATGGTTCAAATGTTCCAAATAAAAGATTTGCAGTTTTAATTAATTCGGAGTTATTTCTGGTTTCCTTTATTTTGTTATTCTGATTTGACCAATTATTATTTTCTTTATATAAAGATCTAAATTAAAAATAATTTTTATCAATTATAATTAAGCAAGCATTTCATTAAAATTAATTTTATAAAAGCTTTCACTGAAATTTTATCTCAAAATATAAAAAATTAAATAAAAAATAATTAAAAAACAATTGAATATTTTAAAAGTTTCATGTTAGAAACATTTCAATTTTTAAAATATTAATTATTTTTAAATTCTATTCCCTATTAGTTCTGATTTTGTTTAATTCAGAAAGTAAAAATTAAATAATTTACTTGATATATGATTGTCTTTTCAATTATATATTATAAACAACTGAAAAGCATAACAGTAATTTCAAATTTTAAAGAATTCCAAATATATGACACTAATATTTGGAATTCTTTGAAATTTAGCCATTTTGTTTACAAATGCAACCATTCATATGCATCGAATTTAAGCATTATTGGACTTATGCAGTTTCAAGTACATAGAAATTTTTAAGATGAATTAATATGTGTAGTTCAGGAACTCTGTGTATACAATATGCAATTTAATACAAAATTTGGATTTTTAATTTAATTTGATTGGTAAGTTTCTAACAGATAAAGAAGCAAATCCAGGCTATTTATAAATTTTTCATATTATTACATCTGAGATACATCATCAATATTTAAAATTTTATATATTTTTATAATCAATTATGACAAAAATTACTTGTCTTTAAATAGGGGATCAGTTTTGTTCATTATAGTCAAGAATTTGTTCATTACAAGCAAGAAACTTTTATATGTAAAAATAAGTAGACCAAACTAAAAATTAGCATTTTCTCATTACAGTTGTGATCGTATTGTTTCCATATTCATTATAACAGAGTTTCACTGTATTTTAAGAAGTATAAAATAGATATTGTCAAATACTTTTATTTGTATACCAAATTCAAAATTAAAAAATTATTTTGCAAGTCATTATGGAAAAAATATAATACAGAAAATTTATCAAAAATAATAGCTTATATCATAAATATAACTGCGTTTTATTGAAAAATTTATATAATATTATTCTTTGATTTATGAACCTTTAGTTTATAAATTTTCAATTTAAGGAAGAACAAAAATTTATACCTCTTTTTCATTTTGTGAAAAGAAATTTTTGCTTTTTGTAAAGAAACTATTTGATCATATCAATTATCCACTATAATTTGTTTAAATTAATGCTTTTTTTGCCTTTTTTTTTTTTTTTGATTGATTATATCAGATATATCAAATTTACTTTATTTGCATTAACTTGAGGTTCTGGTATGAATCCAGCATTTGGCATATGATAATAATTAGAGTATCAAAATATATTAACTGTATTTTCCAAAGATTTTGCAACTATTTAACTTTATAAAATAAAATGCAAAATAATAAAACCATAAACTTCAGTATTTTGTTTGCCACTCAATATAATCATTCTTCCACAAACAATAACTGTTTGAAAAAGTCACTTCTCAGATGAATACTCAATGTATTCAAATGCTCAAAATTATGCACTAGTAGAATAATTTATCAAAAGAATATAATAATAATGAATGTTTCAAAGTTAATTAAGCAATAAAAACTAACTACTCATAGATAAATAAATTTTTGCTAATATGAGATCTTTTATCTTATTTTCTCTTTAAATTGATTTCACTTATTTATAAATTGAAAATCAAATTAAACTTCTTAAGCCAAGAATGGACAGATGCTAACTATCAGAGAGCAGTTATTTTTATTTCATCAAATAAATTTTAAAATATTTCCTATAAAATCACAAAAAATTTCTACTTTTCTATCTTTTTGCACAGAAGGCAGACAAAAGAAAATCAGAATCAGAAGTTATCGTTTACATTTGATTCTCATAGTTATCTTCATTTTTATTTCAAAACAGAAAGTTTAAAAACTTATTAAAATAATCAATAATTATATAATTAATTTAAAATTTTTTTTTTTTTTAATGATACGGCGACCACCGAGATCTACACTCTTTCCCTACACGACGCTCTTCCGATCTGAGTATTAGATTTAGAGAGAGAGTATTAATTTTCATTTCAGCATTAAATAATTTTCAGGGTTCTAAGCTGAGTTTTATCCATTCCAATAATCAATGTATTAAAATGATCTCTTCAAAAAATAAATTTATTTATTCATTCATTTTAATATTTATCATAATTGTAAAATTCATTATCTATGTTTTCATATTCAAATGCTTTAATGCATATCTACATATAATTTTTTACAGTATTTTTATTTTTTAAAAGTCAAACTTTCAAACAAAAAATAATAGCAAAGCATAATCAATATAGGAAAATTAAAAAAACTGATAAGTGGAGTGATAAAAAGAGAATCATTAGTAGTTCTGACAATCTTATAAAATATACTTTTATATTTTTTTAAAAAAGTAAATTTTATAATTCTATCTACTATGTTACATATATTTCAATATTTCAATGATAAAATCTGAACCAGCTTATAGGATCTTAAATAAAATTAAAATGCAGGAATGCTTTCAGGCTGGACTGCCCCTCATCAGCTGCACAGAGAAAGTGAGCGTTAGGAGGAGAACCTGCAGAGAATGACAGGTTCTCCTACTAACACTAATTCTCAGCCTGAAAGCATTCCTGCATTTTAATTTTATTTAAGGTCCTATAAGCTAGTTCAGATTTTATTTAATTTAATTTGGGACCTAGTTATCAATTTGATATATCAATGATAAAATAATTTCTTTGACAGAAACAATACAAATTTTAAAATTCATTTTAACTTACCGAAACACTTCTATTAATATTTCATCCAAAATAACAGAACTAATTTCAGGCCTATCTAACAAACTAATAAGAAGACGATAACTCCATAACACTGGAGATCCAGAAAGAGATCCAGGTAAATTCAAATGATTTTCAGGATTCTGTTAATACAAAATAACAAATTATTAATGAACTAAAAAACCAAAATTTCTATTCATAATACAGATATTGGACCAATTATCTGGCATTCTGATATCTGGGGGTCTATGCTGCTCTTAACTAAAATCATCTCTCTAAACAAACTATTTGACGTCAATGAGCAAACATCGCTTCTGACTGGTTGTTCCACTTAGACAATTTCCTCATTCTAAGTCGATGTTGCAGTACTTTTAAAGAGACTATTTAGTCAGAGACAACTTTTTGTCACTTAAAAATTCTCTCTCTACAGAGTGATAGCGTTAACTATCTCTCGGATGAGACAATTAACATTTAAATAATTTGAAAGAAGAAAAAATATGTAATTTCATTTGGAATAGAATATTTAAAGACCATTAAAATACTTGGAGTGTTTGGATGATCTATTTTTTTTAAATTTAATTATTAATTAAAAGATATAAAATTGTGGCATTGTAAGGAATTACCATCAAATTTACACATATTGGATAAAAGACACTTTTTCTGGTTGAAATACATCGGCATTATAGTTTTTCTCAGGTACAGGATTTCAACAAAATATTGAGGATAATATCCAATTGTCTATCGATCAGAATTACATGTTTTGTTGAAGCTATTATTCATCGTTTAGGATATTACTGCATATTCCAATTTTCTAAACATCTTTGAACAATAAACAAAAATTCAAAAACTCTGCATTAAATGTATAATATTTATTTGTTACCTTATTTTTCCAATTTAATATCAGTATTTAAAATTTGTTAATAATTGTGTTATTGATGATTTAAAATATTTCATGTTTAAGTAAAATTTTAATTTGACTGTTGCCACTTGTCAATGTAAATTAATGTTGTGTTCACAATGAAAAAGCTTTGATATGCTGAAATGTCCGTGTTTTTGTTAATATTCATAATTATAAATAACAGTTAATAAATCAATTAATTAAGATATAAAAAGTAACACACACAATCTAATTGTGAATTGAGTGAATGTCAGCATTCAAAGTAAAATCTTACCTCAGTGGCATTATTTTTGAGTACAAACACTGGTATTATTTGCTTTAAATACAACTATTTGCTACTTTTGTCTTTTGTTTTTGATGAATATTTCTTTTAATTTAATAAAACATCATATTAATATCAAATGTTTGTTGTGCATTTACTGACAATCAGTCATTCCATACTTCTCTCAATGACTGCAGGGTCATTCCATGTCAAATCACCAGATTTTAAGAATTGTTCCAGGTCGACCACCTTCAATTTTGTTTAAATTTTTACTGAATGTTTCTGGAGGTCTTAAAAGAGGTCCTGCAAAATTTTAGCTTCATCCGACATATATTCATAACACTAGGGGTCCTCGAATGAAAGATGGTTATGGAACGCGGAAAAATTTGTTAAGTTTTCACCAAGTTTGATGCTTTATTATTTTGCAATGAATATCATTTGCATTTTGGAATTTGGTATTCTGGGTCAACTTTTGGCACAGAATTCATAAATGACAATACCAAAGGCTATAGTGCAGTATATTTTCTGGAATTTTACCCCGAACTGGCTAATAAATTTTGTCATGACAATTTTAAGCCCAATTTCGATAACTATTTGCTAAATGGCAAAGGCGTTGCATGCTTTGATATTTGGGCAACATATAGCCAACTAGGCTGATTGAGCAGTCTAGAAGTACCAACCCCATTGCATTCTTAGTTTTTGTGTTATTATTTAAGAAAGTTGCCTCAGAAATCTCGAGACACTAAATATGGTATTTTTAGGGGCCAATATCATCTTGAAGGACATTTCCAATTTTATTTTAATATCACCACTAAAAGAGCAGATCTTGTTCTTTACAAATCTATGTTTCTTATCTTGGGATTGTACACTTCAGTCTCTAGGTCTTGCTTTAAAGATAACAATTTCAGTTGTGACTGACAAGCACTTGTTTATTGTCTTCCAGCACACAGGCTGGTTCAGAGACCACTGCTATTGCAAGCTAACATGCCTGGTTCTGTTAAGAGCAGAGTTGCAGAGTCAGAGTCGGGAGTCGGAGGTTTTTGGGTTGAGTCAGAGTCGAAATTTTAAACTGCCCGGAGTCAGGAATCGGAGTAGGACCTTACAAATTTTAGGAAGTCAGAGTTGGATTTTTTAAAAGATGAGATCAGATCATTTGGCATCTGATTCTGCAACCTTGGGTTGCAGAGTTGGAGATTTTTGGGTGGAGTTGAAATCAGATTTTTAAACTGTCGGGAGTCGGAGTTGAATTATTTTAAAAGGTGGACTTGGATCATTTGTCATCCGACTCTGCAACCCTGGTTAAGAATAAAATTGGCAATATTGCAATCAAGCAAGCATTACAGGCGGCCCTCGACTTTCACACATAATTGGTTCCTGGAAGTGTGTGCGAATGTTGAATGTTCGAAAGTCGAGGGATGTAAAAAAATGTGCACCAAAAACTGTGTTTTAAAATATTTAGTTATCAATATGTATACATCATGAAGTTAAAGAGACGTGTTTAAGTGCTTTTGGGGGTTTTCTTTATAAACGTGTCAAGATTTAGTTGAATATCTCATTTTTTTTTTTCTTTTCTTGATAAAGATTGCTAAAACTTGGCTGTTACTATAGTTCCTACGCGCTCCCGTTGTTTGAAAATTTTCGGCCAATCAGTATCACGAGCTCTATCGATGACGATAGTAATATGGCGGAAGTTCGAAGTGAAAAAATGAAGAATGTTTTAAATTGCACTTAAAACATTTAATATATTCTTTAAATTATATTTCACTCAATAATAATTCAAATTAAATAGGGAGGATTCTACAACCTATGAAAATTTAACGCATGCACAAGAGGAGGAGGCCTAGATTCTAAACCTGGCTAGTGGCTGGTCTACAAATATACTTTAGAAATCAGTTTTCTAGACCTCGTCTGAGCCATGTCTGCTAAGATGCTTCGTTTATGCAATGCAAATTTGATAAAATCGTGGTTCAGACCGCGGCCGAGGTCTAGAATGCGTTTAAACAATCGGCCCAAACTGTTTTGACCTCTTGATCGGAACAACACAATAGTGATTACGATTCTGAGAAGTCCGCTATTGTGGGAAGTAATGTGTGTCCGAGAATGTAGAGCGAGCTACAGCACTTTGGAGCGTTCTTCATGTAAGAAAATTTTTTCTTATCGACAAAAATATTTAAAAAGTTGAATTTTAAAAAATGTGCGAAATAGCAAATTGTGCGAAAGTCGAACGTGCAAAAGTCGAGGGCCGCCTGTATATATCTAAAATAATTAAAATATCATAAATAATCACTATAAAATTGAATTTTATATTATTTTAAAAATAAATCCATTACATTTTTATTTTGTTAGGGAAATGCTTATTTAATTTTTACTAATAATAAAATTTTACAAAAAAATAGTGCAAAATTATCACTTATATTCATTTTTAAGCCAACTCTCTATTTCAGAGTTTAAAAACTGCTGAAAAAGTAAAATCCATGTGCAAACTGATCTTTCATTTTTCAAGTGCAAGAACAATATGACATTCATTGAAATAAATCAAGGAATTTCCTTTATAATTTAAAATATTTTTCAAATCTAATTCACTATTAAAATGCCACACTTGAGCATTGAAACTTCATAATGTGACATGAAAAACCTAGATGGTTAGTTGAATGCAATCATGTCTAATCGTTTTCTCTACAATATAATTTTATTGACGAATTTTTTCTTTACAAATTATCAAAAAAAAAATAAAAAATATTAAGATTTTTCATTAATTTTGAATCTCAAATATTTAACAAAGTTTAAAGGATAAAAAAAAAATCTGAATCAAAACACACAATGGAAATTTTCCTGCAACTGATGGAGCAGAAAATCAACTAGCAACATGCTAGTTGATACTATTGATACATACATTAGCAACAACCACATTTATTTGTTAAAAAAATTGATCTATATATTCCTGATCTTATTTGTGAAGCACCCATTAAATTCATATTTTTGAATTTATTTAAATATGAACATTCATATGCAATCAACATATATAACCACATATTTTTAATAATATAATCAAGAAGAAATTGACATTTTTAGAAATAAATATGGTACATCCAGCTGCTATGATAGGATATACAGTACTACTAGCATTAAAGAAAACATAATACAGCTGCTTTATATATTTTTGATTGTATTTAGACAATATAGTAAAACCTCGATTTTACGGACTATAGGGGGCAAGACTAGTCCATAAAATCGGAAAGTCTGTAAAATCGAAGTAAAATTTTTTTATAAACATTAATTAGCATTTTCAACATACCTGTACTACTTAATGTGACTTATGCCTAAAAACTGTATTATTTTACATAGAGTATTTTAAATTAAATTAAATTACCTACATACATGCACAGTATATTAAATTTAGGTAAGTTGTTAAAATAAAAATGACCCATTATGCAATAAATGAGTGTATTATTTTACACGAAATACAATAATACTGTACAATACTTAGTCACTTTCAATTTCAAGTACAGTACTGTAGTCGGTTTATGCAAATATTGTATTATTATTATTATTTATTTTATTTTTTGGGATGGTGTCCGTAAAATCCAAAGTCCATAAAATCGAGGTCCGTAAAATCGAGTTTTACTGTATTTCCAATATTTAAATACTTACAAAACATTCTTTGTGCAGTTACAGAACATTGTAATTTACATACAGTCATATGCAGCCATATATTTTTAACAAAAAAATCAAAAGAATTAGTACAATAATGATTTTTATTAGGAGTAAATATGGCAGATGGTGTAGCTACCACAAATGCACAACTGAGTTGTTACATCTTATGATCTTGCAAGAAAATTTCATTACCATCAACAAAAATATGTCTTGTATACAAATAAGAAGTCAAGACTGTACTTGTACTATTTGTTGAGAACTGCTGATATAGAGCAATTTTGTTAACTTTAGGAACTGCTCAGTTATTGATTTCCTGATTTGGCCAGATGAAAAAGGATGAAGGGAAACTTCTTTGGACTGTATTTGAACTGTGGCAGTTTATGTGGATAGCCGAAAATATTTTTGAATGATTTATCTTACTTATTTGGCTTATTGTTTACTTTTATGCATAAAAATTTATTGTATTTGCAAGGTACAAGTCTAAAGATGTTTATTTACAACATTTAAAAGATCATATTATTTAATTTATATATACAGTATTTGGTATATTTTTTGTTGATTTTAAGTATCATATTACTTGTACAATAGTTTATCATACAGCATTGTCTCATTTTCAATCAGAGAGTAATACCGTACAACAACACGTAGAGGTGCAAACACAGTACAGTAGAATTTCTCTGATCTGACACACACGGTTCCAGGGCTTGTTGGATTTGTCGAATTATTGGATGCTCAATAAAAAAAAATGAAATTACACAAACGAATATGATACATTTATTAAGACTTTCCTGTCACTGATCTTGCTGTTCAAATCTTTCACAAACCCATCAATTTTATCCCAATTTTTTTAATGTCATAAATGGTGGCTCATACAATACTATAAAATAAAGCCAAAAAGTCACCAAACTTTTCTTCCAAGTCAAGTTTCTTAATTATTTCTGCCTTATCGACCAGTCAATGTCGTGTTTTCATTTTTCACTTTTTCCAATTTGTGACATTATGTAAAGATAAATAACAAACACTGATACAGTAATGCATATTCTAATCACCTGCTTTAACTTCTTAACTATGCTAATTAATCATATGTATTTCATATATTTTGTTTATAAACCAATTAAGACAAAATTACTTGATTTCTTTAGAGATTGAGTTTGCTCTGAAGTCATGTCAATTAGTCAGGTATTAACAGGACTTTTTACTCTGATAATATATCTAAACATTTACTGCAGTTGAGAATAATGATAGTTTTTTTAGGTGTTAAATAAAAACTAATATTTCGGTACAGTGTACCGTCCTCAGGTTTTACATTCAAACTCATTTTCAAACGTCCAACAGCTTTTTTTTACAAAACCTCAACAACTTTTTTTTTTTACAGAATCTCAACAAAAATTAAAAACAAAAAAAAACTTTTTTGTTTTTAATTTTTGTTGAGATTGACTCTGACTCCTGACAGTTTAAAAATCTGATTCCAACTCCACCCAAAAAGCTCCAACTCTGCAACCCAAGGTTGCAGAATCAGATGCCAAATGATTCAACTCAGACTCCACCTTTTAAAAAAAATCCAACTCTGACTTCAGACTCCGAGCAGTTTAAAATTCCAACTCCAACTCAACCCAAAAACCTCCGACTCTCGACTCTGTCTCTGCAACTCTGCTAACAGATGCAGATATGTTAGCTTGAAACAGCTGTGGTCTCTGAATCAGTCTGTGTGCTGGAAGACAATAAACAAGTACTTGTTGGACACAACTAAAATTGTCATCTTTAAAGCAAGACTTACAGATTGAAATGTACTATTCCAAGATAAGAAACATAGATTTGTAAAGAACAAGATCTGCTCTTTCCAGTAGTGATATTAGAAATAAAATTGGAAGTGTCCTTCAGGATGATATTGGCCCCTAAAAATGACCATATTTAGTGTCTCGAGATTTCCGAGGCAACTTTCTTAAATAATAACACAAAAACTAAGAATGCAATGGGGTTGGTACTTTTAGACTGCTCAATCAGCCTAGTTAGCTATATGTTGCCCAAATATCAAAGCATGCAACGCCTTTGCCACTTAGCAAATAGTTATCGAAATTGGGCTTAAAATTGTCATGACAAAATTTATTAGCAAGTTCGAGGTAAAATTCCAGAAAATATACTGCACTATAGCCTTTGGTATTGTCATTTATGAATTCTGTGCCAAAAGTTGACCCAGAATACCAAATTCCAAAATGCAAATGATATTCATTGAAGAATAATAAAGTATCAAACTTGGTGAAAACTTAGCAAATTTTTCCACATTGCAAAACCATCTTTCTTTCGAGGACCCCTAGTGTTATGAATATATGTTGTATGAAGCTAAAATTTTGCAGGACCTCTTTTAATATATCAGACTATATCCTGTGAAAGTTTGAGACAAATTGAGGATGGTCAACCTGGAGGCCCTTGGTAAGTTGACATGGAATGACCCTGCTTTGATACATTTCCTATCATATTCTTCAAAATATAGTAGTATGAGGAGCACATTAGATATGATTTGTAATTTCTATAAAATGAGATAAATTAATACCGAGAACAAAGAAGCTAAAGAGGAGAGAGACAAATTATGAGAATCGAGGGGAAAATAAACAAACAAGCATGAGGCTTATCGAGAGACAGCTGCAGACTGCCTTAAACCGGATCAGTAAATGACCATTTACTGATCCGGTCAGGAACTTTTTACATCGACGTTCCTTTCAGGTCCGCATTGGTTCTGTTTTATCCACTCCCAATATACAGGAGGAAGGTGTACCTCAAGGCTCTATTTTAAGTGTCAAATTGTTTGTTTTAAAACTTAACGGTATCATAGCCTGCTTACCTTCGGCTGTGAAAGGCTCCTTATATGTTGATGATTTCCAAATCTCCTGCCAGTCTACAAGCATGAGGCTTATCGAGAGACAGCTGCAGACTGCTTTAAACCGGATCAGTAAATGGTCTTCTGAGAATGGGTTTTCATTTTCGCCGCACAAAACATCCTGTGTTCACTTCTGTCGACGACGTGGCCTCCATCCAGATCAGGAGGTCTTCCTAAGTGGCATTCCCATTCCCATTATTAATGAAGTCAAATTTCTGGGTATCATTTTCGACCGAAAGCTCACTTTCCGTTCCCATATCCTCCATCTGAAAGGAAAGTGCAGTAAAGCATTGCACACAAAACATCCTGTGTTCACTTCTGTCGACGACGTGGCCTCCATCCAGATCTGGAGGTCTTCCTGAATGGAATTCCCATTCCCATTGTTAATGAAGCCAAATTTCTGGGTATCATTTTCGACCGAAAGCTCACTTTCCGTCCCCATATCCTCCATCTGAAAGGAGAGTGTACTAGAGCATTAACATCCTGAAAACTATCTCTTCTCTGTCCTGGGGTGCAGATCGATGTTCAATGATACGAATCCATCGGTTGCTGATCCGATCTAAGCTAGACTATGGATCTGTCATTTACGGTTCAGCGAGAGAGTCCACTCTGTGGATGTTAGACCCCATTCACCATCAGGCACTTTGTTTGTGTACTGGGGCATTCTGAACATCACCAATCCAGAGTTTGTATGTAGAAGCCTTTTAACCTCCTGCATCCTCCGTAAAGACAGTACCAGTCATGATCGTGCCAGTGGTGGGGTTGCAATTCTGGTAGCCCACCATATTCCATCTTTGGCAGTTAACTTGAATCAGACCTTCAGGCGATTGCCGTACGTCTTTCGGTTGGATTTTCCTTCCGTTATGTACAGTCTACCTACCTCCTGACGAAAGGGTAGACGAAGCGGACCTAAGAACATTAATTGATCAGCTGCCCACTCCGTATTTTCTGTTAGGCGATTTCAACGGACACCACCACATATGGGGATGTGATGATATTAATTTTCGTGATAGGACCGTTGAAAAAGTGCTACCACGCAAAAGTGCGAGATTACCATCTCGCACTTTTGAATACTGGAGCTCACACGTATTTTCACGCACCTAGCCGGTCATTCACTGCCATCGATCTCTCGATTTGTTCACTCGATCTCCTCCCAAAGTGGAGCTGGCACGTCAGCGACGACCTGTACGGGAGTGACCACTTTCCCATCTTTTTAACACCTTTGGGACCAAGGTATTGCCATTTATCCCGCCCAACAAGATGGAAGATCGAATCTGCAGACTGGAAACTTTTTACCAGACTTGCTTCAATAACTACAAACATGGTTGAGATTCCAGATATCGATGATGCAGTTGAAACTGTCACAGAGCGCATTATAGAGGCAGCTGAAAAATCCATACGTAAAACTTCAGCAAGATTTCGCAAACATCATAGACCTTGGTGGAACCATGACTGTGAGGTGACCCACAAAAAAAACAAAAGAAGGCCTGGGGCATTTTCCGCCGATATCCCACTGAACATTGTATCTCTGACATCTCATTGCCTTCAAACGTGCAAAGGCCAACTTTCGAAAGATCCGACGTCAGAGCCAAAGGGATTCTTGGAGGAGGTACGTTTCTACTATCACGGATTCTTGGAGGAGGTACGTTTCTACCATCACGTCCTCTACTAGTTCCAAGGTGGTATGGAACAAAATCCGTAAGATCAATGGAACAGCTACATTCCATCCAATTTCCATGCTCGAACACAACGGTGTAATTGTTAGCGACTATCAGGGTATTGCTAATATGCTCGCAAGCACATTCTCTTCTGTTTCTAGCAGTAGCAATTATCCTGATTCTTTTCAATCCATAAAGTCGCGTGTCGAAAATGCTCCCTTGAGATACAACACAACATTATCCTGATTCTTTTCAATCCATAAAGTCGCGTGTCGAAAATGCTCCCTTGAACTTCAAGCCTCTTATCAGTACCAGCTTCTCCGAACAAAACTTTCAAACATCGAAGCTGGTACTGATGATGGACGCGAATGTAGTCCGAAAGTGCTTTAACAAAATAAAGTTTAAATATTCCTTGCTTAAGTGCTATGAATGTTTTCTTGTTTATGTGAAGCAAGAGGTAGTTTATAAGGTTGTATAAAATAAACAACATTGGGTGGAACTGCCCTGCACATAACTTCGTCCCCAGCAGCATAAAATCCTTAAAAAAAAAAAAAAAAAAAAAAAAAAAAAAAAAAAACAAGGGTTACGTTGGGAGTAGGTATTATGTTTGTGCAGATGTCCTGAGAAGGAGCCAACTGTGATAAACAAAATTCGAAATACACTGAACCGGGAATTTTAGGACGAAGGTTAGATGTTTAGTTCTTGGGCCTTGCAGCATTCCTCAGGGAGTTGACTGTCAGCCTACGTTGAAGTTAGATGCAAGAGGGTCAACTGCCAGCACCCGTAAGAGATAGATGCAGGGAATCAACCACCAGCCTCCAATGAAGATAGATGTAGAATGAAATGTCAGTATCAGTCTGAGAACAGTGCAATCAGAAGGATGATCATTGTTTAGCTCCCTTCCACAATTGGCATTTCCTAATTTTTACAAAGTTGGAATAAGCCAGCAAATAAGTTCCAAACTTCTTGCCATCTGCATAGGCAGAGTTGACCTAAAGAAAGACTCATCATTAATCTCTCCAACTGATGGCTTTATAACTTTCACCCGTTTTCAAGCTGAGACAAGACAAGAAACCACACCCCAGATTCCAAGTTAACGGAAGAATAGTTCCATAAGAAAGGAATCAAGTTCGGATGGGAATGAGTACCGCTTCAGAGAAAGAAACCCCTCAAAACTACACACACTGACCATCATCACCACTGCATCTATAAAAGGTCTGCCAAGACAAAAAAATAATTAGAATTGAGAACTGAGAACTATTGATGTTGTGCAACAGTATTGTCAAAGTTGAAGTTCATCCGGACTCTTCAAAATATTAGAGGTATTTATCCCCTCTATTTGGGATAATTCTCTCTCATTCAGGAATAAAAGTCGAAGATATCAACCGTACAAGTTGTTTGTCATTGTGTCCTTGAGCGCCTCTTCATCCTTACCTACAACTATAATCATCATCATCCGCTAGGCAAATCTGCCTGTTTGCCAGCATCGTTCACACCAATACTGACTGGTGTCAGATCCTGATGATATCCATGCAAGGCTAAGGCTTGTGTAATTATATTACCCTCTGGCATCCCACAGTATATTTCTCAAATTCACTTATCAAAGCTTATATTTGTTGCATGGTTTAATTAGATAAATAATCACATCTGTTTACCACCATTTTCTTCAAATACTGAGTTTGTGAAGTGCTGGTGAAATGCAATGTATGAGTAATTTCATTGGTTGAAGTGAGACTGACATGTATGTGCAAATTCTAAGCATCATGGGAAAATGATGATGTTTCCTAAGAGAGAATGACTGGAGCATCACTTAAAACATAATAATCTCTCTACTCTCTCTTTGGAAAGATTGTCTCTCCACAGAGATAATTTTTCATCTCTGTGGAGAGACTGAGACTAGTATAGATCCACTGGAATGCTCAGAAAACTGTTTTAGAATATGATAAAAATATAGAATTCTGCACATGTAGATGAAATTTGGCAACCATATTGAGTGTAAATATTTTGGTAAGACAAGTTCTAACTACACTTGTTACTATTATATACTTCAATCTCCAAAAAGAATCACTGAAAAATAAAAAATACTATACAAACATTTAATGCATAATCTTTCTCATCTGTTGTCATACTCTGAACAGAGATTCTATACTCTTAATTAGAAAATATTCCAATCAATTTCTCATTACATAATACCATTAAATCTTTATTTAATCTATTGTTCAAATATTTTTATTATATTTTCAATTCATATTTTTGAATTTTCTTCTTTAGAATGGTGCATTATTATTAAAATGTATATTGTCAAGATGAAGTGATTTTAATCTAAATATATTTACAGATACCAGCTAAAACTGGAATTGAAAAATTGCACTTTTCTGTAAATTTAAAGTATACAGAAACAAGTCTAAAAATTTGGACTCGTTGGGGTCAATAAAAACATTCTGTAAAATTATATACAACAGTATAACTGTTTCCTATAATTTAAATTTCTTGCACAGAGTTAAATATATGAAATTTTGAACCAAATTCTCATTGAAAATTTTAAATCACTGTTGTCTTTATACTCATATATTATTATGGCAGGCAATAAAATTATTCAATATTTGTTTCAAATCTTAAAGCTATAATTTAATATTGATTTTTTTTTTTTTTAATTTATTAAAAATATATATTGTTTATTTAAGATTTCTTTGTATGGTAGTTATAATAAGTCTGTACTTCAAACCATAAACTGTCTACTCTATGGGAATCGCTGAAAAATTATTTAATTATAAACAATTTTTATAAATACAATCAATTCTTGTTATTCACAGATTCCATATTTGCATATTCGAATATTCATGAAAATTTATTTGTAACCACAAAATTGATTTTAGTGGTGCTTTTGTGCTTATTTGCAAACTTCTGCTGACTAATGAAAATATTGTTACCAATGAAAACCCTTTTTCTCTCTAATAAAGGAAATTGTTTGCTACCAAATGTAGTCTCTGTGATGTTCTGCAGAAAAAGTTTCATTACATATCCATGCTCACTCCACAAACAGCAGATAGGCCAAAAGCCTGTTCATATTATCTGCAAGTCCGATAGAAGAATGTGTTCCTATGCTTGAATGTGGCGTCAAATTTATGCACCTAACTTTCTCTGCATTTGCTCCTTACACCAAGATTTTAGAAGATTTGAGGCAAAAAGCGACACAGACAAGGCTGATGCAGTTTTTTAAAGGAGTTCAAGAAGACAATGTGTCAACTGCCACATCAAACATCCTGCAACATTAAACAACTACCCATCAAACATAAGATTTTATTTACAAGGTTATTTGCGGTGAGAGTTCATATCTGATACATGTGTTTTTTTTTGGTGACTGTTTTGTGATTTTAGCAAGTTTTACAAACAATTAGCTGAAAAATAATCATCCTATATTTTCTAAATGATTAGAACTATATTAATTGATTGTTGCTTTATTATACAGGAATACCTTATACAGGAATAAATTATCGCGGTTATTGTTGCCATGAAAAATACCGCAATAATCGAATCCACGATCGGGATAAATAATACATGTAAAATGGGTGATCATTGCCAAGGATTTTCAAATCTATTGATTAAATTTTATATATGAGATAAAAAAGAAGTCTGTTAAACATACTAATCATCTAAGCTGAACACTACGCTTCATCTTGATAGCTATAGTCTTGATATTATCCTTGTTTCTTTTAGCATTCATTGTAGGGGTAAATAAGAAGAAAAAGAAATATCCACATGCAGTACCTGCTCTAGAAGTCCCAGCACCTCAATGCAGCTTATAACATCTACTCAGCACCCTTACAATATTAAAATGATAATTTTGGTGCCCTTCTTCCTAAGGTGCCCTGATATGGTGCATCATTTGCTTACCAGGTTTAGGCTGGCCTTGTCCACATGTACTTCAGGCAAAGGCGGACAGTTACTGGTGAGCATTGAGTAGGCACCATGGGACAAAAACGAAATGCTTAAGAGAGCTACTTGGAGAGTAAATGTAATTCTGGTTGTATATGTAGTGGGCTACATCTCGGGGCCACGATAATTCAAATTTGGAACGCAATAACGAATTGGTATCAAATTATAAACTGCGATAAATTGAGAATCGCAATTATCGAATCCGCAATAATCGAGGTATTCCTGTACATAGTTAGTGTTTTAAAAACGTAAATAAAGATTATTGTAATTATAATACTGTATATAGTACTGTACACTGCATATACTGTAATTATTTGTAAGTACTATAATACAAATTAAATAAGGTATCTTTAAATAGAAAAACACACACAAAGCAAGGATGAAAATGTTGGGAAGAAAAGTTCACAGGAACCTAACTCTACATTTCTCATAGGCATAATGGTTCAGTATTCACTAATTCAGTATTGGCAAAGAATTTACAGAATGTAACTACTGCAAATAATGAGAATTGACTGTAAATTAGCAATAAAATTTTGTTCTAATAAATAAATCCATCATTATATTAAATGAAAATAATTTAAATTTATCAAGTTGATGAGAAGTAAAAAATCCATAAACCACAGAATTTAAAATTTCAAAATTCAATAGGCATTTGGTATCAGGTTTCAGTCATAGGAAATTTAAATCCTCTTGCTTCTGTAAAGTGTTAACTGCTATTAACTAAATCAAAAATGCCTTTATTTTGAATGTAGAGCAATTGATTTATTTTTGTAATTTTTAATTATAGCAAATTTTAAGCAAGATTCATCAAATTCTGGTAAAAATCTCTTATCTAGGAAACCCTAGGTCTTGAACAGAAGATAAATGGCCCCATACCTGTATATAAATTATATTATTTATTTAATTTTAATTAAAAGTAAAAATTATCTGTAAAAAAAAATAAATAAATATATAAAAATGCTTACATCAAAACACATTTTTATAGCTTGTAATAAATAATCTTTGGAATATTTTTCAAAATAAGTATTTTTTTCACTTTCTTCAATATTTTCTATTTGTGCTGAAGTTTGTTCTGATGATGGTGATATATTACATGTTAAATTATTGCCTAACAACCATCCAAATAACCTCCTGTAAAATTATACAAAATCTCATAAATTACTAATATCAAAATGTTTATTTTATAATTAAAAATTACAATATCTCTCCATAGTAATCATAAGTTTTCAGAAAATGAAAATTTTTGTATGCATTTCTGCATATACTTTTTAATTTTGGCAATGGGCAAATGACATTTCTTATTCAAAACATATTGTAAAGAAGTTTCAGTTATATCTGAGACATTGTGGTGGGAGAAATTATGTATAACACAACTGCAGAGTAACAAAAATTCATATGATAAATTATCTCAACATTCCAGAGTGTAACAAGAATCACGTTAACATTTGATAATAACTAAAAATGATATATCCAATATAATTCTTGATTGATTGTATCAGATATATGTTCCCCTAGTAATTGCAGGAATTAAAAATTTTTTTTGAGATATTCTTTACTTTATTCTAAATAATATGAAGATCTTTTATTCCAAAAACTCTGCAAACTATAAACTAAACTTTAAAAAAAAAAAAAGCACCAATTGCAGTTAAGTCTATAAAATCAGTATAAATATTTATTTAAAAAAAATGTTTTTTTAATAAATATTTATACAGATTTTATAGACTTAAATGCAATTAGTGTTTTTGTTTTTTAAAAGTTTAGTTCATAGTTTGCAGAGTTTTTGGAATAAAAGTGTTTGTGAAGCTGAGCCAACTTTCTATGATGGAGAAGATTAAAGAATACAAAAAGCTTGCTATTAAGTTTTGTAAAGCAAAAGATCTCTATTTAGAACAATGTAAGTTGAATGAAATTTTCCCAACCTCAACATATAAACTATGCATTCCTATACGCTCATATAAGATTTTAGCCAAAACTAAACAAATATGTTTTAAATTTGCATTAACGATGCCAAGAGGAAGTTCCACTCCTTAAAGAAGAAAGTTCAAACTTTAGAACTGCAAATCTTGGATTTAAATTGTAACAACTTAATATCAAGAATATCAAGTATTAAAAGAAGCTTAGATAGACTAGCTAATAAGTTAAGAAAACAGCACATTAAGAAACTTAAACGGGTTATAAATATGCAGTTATCGTAAAGTTGCTAAACTACAAATAAAGGATGTAGTGACAATTATTGGTAATATTGAACTACCCCAGTTTGCAATAGATCTATTCCTTAAAGGTTCAGCTTATGTATTATATGAACATCCTAAATTTAATGTATGTATACCACCAATAGATGCTTTAATTCTTAATGATCTTGAAAAAGAGAAAGTTAGATGGAGAACTATTGAACAGCAAGTAAAAAATATCAGAAATAGCAGTACAGCTTTAACAAGAAAAGAAAAGCTCTTAGTTAAGAGGACAGCCAAATGGATAGACGAAAATAATCTATGACTAGAGAAGATAAATGTAAAAAATTAGTACAGTTGAAAACAGAAGATTATAAAAACATGTTGGAACAATATATAATCGAATCAGGTGCTATACAAATTCCCTCTGATCCAACTAAAGGTCTTGCATATAAAGTTGAAAAATTAATGAAAAATAAGCATTTCCCAGACTGTTTCAAAGCTCCAGTAGCACATAACCCAACACATCCCAGACTATTTGCTTATGTTACAACGCATAAGAATGTGGTAATATATAGGCCAATTGTTGAAAAGATCACTACTTATTATTTTAGAAAGCAAGATAGCTGAATGGTGTATCTCCATTCTAGAGGGTTATGAATACACAGTGGACTCTGCTATGAATGTACTCAGAAACTTAAGACTTCTTAACCATCTGCAAAAGAAAAGCTCATGGTATAGACTATGAAAAATTATATCCATCTTTATTACCACCACCTACATGTCTTGCCTTATATAGGTTTTTAATAGAAAATCTTCCAGGATCACAAGAAATAACTGATATATTAAGAGATACAGCAAATTTATTATGCTATCATTCTTACTTTGTTTTTAGTAGTAAATTTTATCAATAAACATGTGGAGTACCAATAGGTGGCCCAATGGCTGGAGTCATGGTAGAAATAGCACTAAGGTCTGTTGAAAAGAATGTATTCATAAATTATAAGCCGCATTTTAAATTCTATATGAGATATGTAGATGACATATTGATACTCTCGACAAATCAAGACAAAACCGAAGAGATAATTGAATCCCTTAGTGTGCAAAACTTGGGACTGAAACTTGTATTGGATCAAAGAAGTCAACAAGAAGTACATTTCCTAGATTTGAATATCCAAACAGATAATGGCACTTATATAACATTTGTATATAGAAGACCATCATAAAAGATATAGATATAGCCATCATATGTTAACACAATAATTCCAACCTGGTCAAATGATCCATTAACATATAAGAAAGTATCCTTTCAAGGCATACTTTAAAAGATTATTGACACACTGTTCTACCCAAGATACAAAACAAGAAGAATTAGATTACATAATTAGGGTAAGAAGTATGCATGGATACATGCACAGGTTTATTTTAAACATTTATAATAAGATCCGGAATTAACCAAACAACATAGCCAAACTTCCTCTGGTGGACAAATATTTGGCAAGTTGATTAGATTCGTTTGGATTATATTATAATTCCCTTAAAGTTTGAATTGTATGTTTGTGTTCTAATAATTATTTTTGAATTAAAACTATAGTGCCAACATCTGTTGAGTTAATAATTAATTAAATTTAGAATTTAGTACTAAGGTGGCGCCATCTAGTAATTAATGATTATGCTATAATTTTTAAATTAATTTTCCCGAAATAAAATTTTGCACCGCATCGGACTTGAACCGGGATCTTTGGGATAGTGCCCCAACACCCTAACCAGTTAGACCACAGAGACCTATGGCAGAATTCCATTTTGGGAAGCTTATATATTGATTGCTATGGAGACTTTTATCAGATGAGGCTGAAACTAGCACTCCCAGGTGGGCTATCTACGTAGCCATGGACCCTCTTGGCAAGTCAGATAATACTCATATTAACACTAATCAGGGGATTAACCATTTCAAATTAACCAAACAACATAGCCAAAGTCTAAACTAAATTTTTCTAATGATTATTTTTGAATTAAAGCTATGGTGTCACCATCTGTTGAGTTAATAATTAATTAGTTTAATTTTTTATTAGCTAGTTTCAGCCTCGTCCAATAAAAGTTTTCATAGCGATCAATATATAAGCTTCCTGAAATGGAATTCTGCCATAGGTCGCCATGGTCTAACTGGTTAACCTTTACCCCTCCACTGCCTCGTTAGTTTAGACACACCCCCTCAATCTTGCTCTCCTACACCTTGGCAGCCAAGACAAAGTTTAAAAATCAATAACTTTGTTATTTTTGCTTAAATCAAGAAAAAATGGTTAAAATCTCAAATTTTATCATATTCTTCATATTTCTGTTGTATTAACCAAAAATTTGATTTTAAGTTGACATTTTAATAAATTTTTGATTAACCCTTTAATTTGAATTTAATCTGAATCATTTAATATCATTTTAATTGATCTTTGGACCATCAAAAATTCAAGAACGGATTGTCCAAATTTGTCCAACTTGCTCTATCATGTTCCACATTTCCTTCTTAGTTTACCTTTACTCTTTAACAGATATCTTGATCCAATAAATTATAATTTGGGAAAGTTTGGCCCTTCCCAAATAATATGATTTTGCTGTTTTTCCACATATAAAATCCGATAAATTAGTTTTATTTAAAAATATATAAATTTCTATTCATCAGAGAAACAAAGCAACTAATATCACGCTTGACAATCGACGCGGAAGTTGGCGTTCTATATTATGGTGGGAAATATCCAATGGATTTCAAAATCAACTGATTGTTTGTTTTATATTAGTTATATTTTAAATATAACCCAAAAATTTAAACAATACAATAAAATATCTAACGGTTTTTCGAAATCAGCTGATTGTTTGTTTATATTAAGTTAATATCTAATGGTTTTTTGAAATCAGCTGATTGTTTGTTTATATTAGTTAATAACGGTTTTTCGAAATCAGCTGATTGTTTGTTTATATTAGTTATAATGATATCTAATGGTTTTTCGAAATCAGCTGATTGTTTGTTTATATTAGTTATATTTTGAATGTAACACAAAAATTTAAATAATAAAGTAATTTTTGTGTTATCTGCAGTCAAAACAAATAACTAGTAGCTAGGGGTGCATAATTATTGTCAAACAGCATCCATCCAAGGTCAATTGCTTGACCTCAGGCTATAAGCTAGTTAC
Organism: Olivierus martensii; assembly: GCA_000484575.1. Lineage (NCBI taxonomy): Eukaryota > Metazoa > Arthropoda > Arachnida > Scorpiones > Buthidae > Olivierus > Olivierus martensii. The sequence continues at coordinate 38,683 of AYEL01083336.1, read as the reverse complement.
ATTATGTTGGCTAAGGGGAGAGCCATGACAACCTATTCTCTTTGTTTGAAAACATTAATATATTATTATTTTTGCCAAAAATAATTAAATATTATGATTTAGAACAACTAAATACAGAGAAATAATTCACCATCCACCATTTTTAAAAGGCACTGACATGAATCTTGAATAAAACAATTGTAAATAGCGATAATTTATTAAAAATTAATACTAAATCTAGCATATAGATGGCACTATGATTGCTATGAATTCAAATTACAATATTTATTTTTAAAATTAAGTTTTTATAAAAGTCATCATTATTATACATACTAATATTTCTGATAAAGAAAAAAGTATTTCTTACACATTATTTTAAGAAAATAAGAAGAAAATTAGCTAATATATAATTATTTTATTTATTTGTGTAGTAGAATACAGTAATTCAACCATGAGAGGACCACAGTTCGATGGTTTGTTTACACGTGCAATCAGTTTAGGCTTAGAAGTATCAATTACAAAATAAATAATCTTCGTTTGTTGGAAAAATTTTTTTAGAATTATGAAGTATTTGGTATTATTAGATGCAGAATATGATCAAGAATTCAAGTAAATAAAAATTTTCTTTGTCCGATCCAGAAAAAGTTAATAATTTGAAAAATGCATAAAATTTACATATGCAAATTAGGCATAATAATTTCGTAATTTTTTTCTTTCAGTCCTTAATCTAAAATTAAAAAACGATATCAGAACACAGTATATGGACAATAAAATCCAATTTTTTCTTGCTGAAAAATTAAAAAGAAAAAAGTTATATCAAAATATTGAATATCAAATTTCATTTTGTTTGGATAATAAAAGGGCGTGTCTCTATCAAAACGAGGAGCTGTAAAGGTTAAGGTGTTGGGGTGCTATCCCAAAGATCCCAGTTTGAGTCTGGTGCTGGCAAAATTTTATTTTGGGAAAATTAATTTAAAAATTATAGTATAATAATTAATTACTAGATGGTGCCATCTTAGTACTAAATTCTAAATTTAATTAATTATTAACTCACAGATTGTGGCACCATAGCTTTAATTCAAAAATAATCGTTAGAAAAATTTAATTTAGACTTTAGTTGTTGAAATGGTTAATCCCCTGATTAGTGTCAATATAAGATCTGGAATAATTTTAATGTGCAAAATCACTTGCAAAACATAAATGAATGTCTAACATTTATAAGTAAGAGATATCTAAGTATACCATATGAAGGGGCTAAGCTTGCACCAATTAAATCTACAGAAAGAAATTTACACATGACTTCAGCAGCTAGAAAAAATTCTACCATATTTACAAGACTTCGAAATGATAAAGAACCATATGATAAACAACAGCGCTCTGGAATTTATGTTATACCTATTCGTAATATAACACTAAATCAACAAGAAGAATATATAGGTGTAACATCTAGGAATTTATCAATAAGAATTAAGGAACACCAGAGCGATATAATGAATGGCAATCTCTCTACCACCCTAGCTAAGCGGTTCTATGAATGCAACTTGCAAATTTTCTGGAATGAAGCAAAAGTTGTAAAAACTTGCTCAAACAATAAAAATTTACTCCTAGAGGAATCACTAATAATAGAACAGAGAAAGAAATCTGCGATAGTTATTAACGATCAACCAAGATTATCCATTTCAAAGGTGTGGCAATATAGCAATAAATTATATTATTTATTTTGCTGATTTGGTATAGGTACTATAAAATTTTAGTTAAATCATTGTCCATTGTAAAAAATAAAATCTTTATTATTTATTGAATTTATGTATTCTAGTTTATATTATTTTCTTATTTAACTAAAACTTATATAATTACTTCTGTTTTTTGTCGTAAAATGTCATATATATATGTAATCGAATATACGAACGACTGTATTTAAAAATTTTTGTATTCTAACTTGTAAGAACTGAAAACTGATGAGGATCTTGTTTGAAGATAGAAAACGTTTTTTTTTTAATAAATATTTATACTGATTTTATAAACTTATCTGCAATTAGTGCTTTTGTTTTTTAAAAGTTTAAAACTATGAAGTTCCTTTCAGTATTTTTTATGTTTTTCTGAAAATAAAATAATTTTCTCATATACACTTGAGATTCTGTCAAATTTAACAAAAATAACATTTGTTTTCAGAATTCTACATTCAAATTTATATTTAACCTAGGAATTACATTTGCCAATAAGAATGTACAATTTATCTTAAAATGCCAACAACTCTCTTAGCAATATTTATTGAAATAATTATTACAAACTTATTTACTAATAAATTGCTTAATTTTTTGTATCTCATTACAATTGTATATATTGATTAACTTCCAGATACTAGTTTTAGGAAAATTTTGTGGGTCCATTTGACTGAAAACATGATCTTATATTGGGTTTTTCATTTTTCTGTAGGAAATCTAAAAAAGAAAGAAAAAGAAAGGAATTTGAACGTTTTCAGTATAAATCACTTCCTATCAATAATATTTTGACTACCATACTTTTAAAGAAAATTACTTTTGTATAGGCCAAAATAATTTCAAAAAATGGGTCAAATTATTGGAAAAAATGTTTTTAAAATTTTTTCCAATAATTTTATAATTCTGTTTTTATAATATTATTAAAAATATTAATATTTATTCAAATTCCTATTATTTTTTTCAAATAACTATTAAAAAATTGCAAAAATTTGGTTGTCAAGCAATGGCAACTAGAAGATAAAGAATATGTTCAGCAATAATAGTGAGAGAATGACACAAGGTAAATTATCATGGAAATGACTGAATGTTTATATTCAGTCATTCAGCTGATTTGTTACTCTAATTAATATAATCTATTATTCATCCTGTAATCATTGTTTTTTTATATTATTTGTATGAATGAAGGTGAGATGTATTAGAAATTGTTAATTTATGGTAAATAATTTGTTTACATTATATATTTTATAAACAAAAATAAGCATGTATTCATGAAAAAAACAAAAGAAAAACAGTGGTCCATCTGGATGAGTATACTTTTTATCTGCAGGATTACATTTAAATTATGATCATGAGAAAAAAATGCAATCTACTAATGACAGGCAAAAAATATTTATAACTGATTTTAAGGCAACTACAGTTGACATATGATTGATGCTTGTATCTTCAATACAAAATTATCAACGACTGTATGTCACTGCACCTCAATCAATGTGTTAACAGTTGACTTATTTTAGAAAAATTTAAAGCCCATTTATATTGTCCATGTAATTTTCTAGCAGAACTATAACAACAAAGTCAATAGACTGGATTAGTTTTTAGTTATGCTGCTGAATCTCACTGGGATGTTTTTAACAGTGGCTATCTTTAGAGTCCACCAGAAGCCAGTCATCACCTATGATGGAGATAGTCAAGCTGCAATAAAAGTATTTGATAGCTTTATCTCAGAACTCATGAAAATGCTATCATCTCATTATGAAACTGGCTACCAATAACAAGATTCTTGGTAGCCAGTTTTATTTGAGTGCCAAGGCATAAAGGGATCGAGAGTAACAAGGCTGCAGATAGGCTGGCCGAGAAAAATGTCATTTTAGGAACTATCCCAATTTCATGGGATAGTTCCTAAAATGATTCTTTTCTTACAAAAAGAGTCATTTTAGGGTCCTGTTTTTTTCTTAAATGCAAGTGGTACATTAATTTAAAAAATTATACAATAGTTTAAAGTGACAACTAGTATTTTAATAATATCTTATGAAATTTACAAAGATATAATTGATCAAATTTGATAATTGTGCATTTATTATTTTACTAAATATTTCAAAAAATATTGATTCAATCAAATTAAAAATAAAGAAGATATTTAATGATGTATTAATAACCAATTAATAAATATTTATGTTTGGATTTTACTTTCATAAATAATCAAATGTAAATTTTCTTTCTGCAGATTTTTCCTTCTGATGCATAATTCAATGTAGTCAAAACTGTTACTAATGCATTAAAGATAGAATTTTCTGGAAAAAAAATTAACTAAGTTTTCGAATGTTTTTAAAATATTTTGATACAGTTATTTTTTTAGCATTGTAAACTGAAAACATGCATTTGATCACTTCTAGGTTCTTCTACAGTTTAATAAATTTGAAACATTGTGTACGTAAATATGGGAGTTTTATACTTTTATTATAAATATATATTAAAATAAAAATAAAATATACCTATTTAAAGACATATCTCGGCGCAAAACTACTGTAACAGCAGATGTTACAATTTTTATCATGTCAGAAGAAACTAATTGGCTGTTATATACTGGAAATCCTATTAAAAGTAAATCTAAAGCACATCGTTGAACAAGAACACTGCTATCTTGCAAAGATGAACAAATTGCATGAACCTACAATATAATTTGCAAATTAATTTAAAAAATACTACTACATTAAAAGAAAATATTTTATTTAAAATTGATTTTTACCATAGTGTCTATATCAGTTCCGATAATATATAACTGATCTTCCATTGTTAATTTTTTATTGAAATGAGAAATTATAAAACAAATTGCTGGAAGACGAATGCTTGGGTTAGACATGATGCACTTCCATAAGCAACCATAAAAGAAGCTTTTCTCAACTCCATCACAAACTTTCATTAAAAGCTGATCTATTCTGCAGATAAAAACATATTCAGAATTTAGTAAATAATAAACAGAACTTTCCTATTTAGAGTATATAAAATACAATTACCTTTCATAATAATCAGATCCTTCTTCTAAACCAGGTAATATGCCTGTAAGGAAACCATTTAAACCAGGTCGTAATCTTTGGCCAAGAGGAACAAAATGAGTTTCATAAATAGTTAACAGAACTGGTTTTACATTCATGGCAGCATGGCCCAACAAAGGAAATAAACCAGCACTATATATAAAAAGTTCTTGACTTAAACGATTTAACCCAATACATTTGAATATAATATCATATGTTTCTAATGCTTTCAAATGAACTCCACTTGGTAATGCTGGATGCATGCATTGTGCTAGACGTTTGCTTATTGTTATACGTTTTGGAATAACAGAATATTTTACATTACTTAACAAGACCTACAAAAAAAAGTTTAAAAATTATTTCTAAAGCAATATAAACTAAAAATATCAAAGTATTTTCTTATGATTAAATTGATTACAATATAGAAATTCCCAAATTATAAAGGATGAATTCAAAATTTTTAATTATATTATGAATTAGTCATAATTTAGAATATGATTTCCACAGTCATAACACTATAAATGAAAATTAGATTCCCCAACTGTTAAAATTCAGAATATTCAAAAATTTAAAAAAGAATAAGAATAAAATAGAAAAAAATTCATCTCTGTCAATACTTTACACCAGCAGTGGGCAACCTTTTTTTTGTAGGGGGTCGTATAGAAAAATTTATGGTGAGCCACAGGCCAAAATAAAAACAACTGATAATAATAGTATTTATTTAAAAAAGAGAAGGTACAGATATGTAAGTATATATAGCATTGGTATTAGATATAATAAAATAATGTGGCCCGTGGGCCGAAGGTTGCCCACCTCTACTTTACACAAATAAAAATTAGTATTGTATAAACTGTTTAAAACTCAAAAACTTTATCAGATTTGGATTTACAATAAAGCTTAATCTCCCATTTTCTATAACCTAGTACAGGAGTGGGCAAACTTGTATCAGTGGGAATCACATCACTTTTTCAGATAATCTTAACAATGGTTTCAAAAATTGTTTATTATATATTTCACATGTATTTATTTCATATAGATATATACTACTTTTTACAATATATGAACAAATTACAAATATATTACATTTTTAAATTAAGTAGATAGTTGCTACATATTAGCTATTGACTTTCATGGTATGGAGTCACTTTGAAGGTATCAAAGAGCCTCATGTGGCTTGTGAGCCACAATTTGCCCACTAAGGATCTAGTATATTAAAAAAATCAAATATAATGGCTAGGAGCATTTTGCCAGTTGTACTTATTAAAGAGTTGTTTTTATGAAAGTACAGATACAGATTACTCAATTTATGATGGGGCTTTGTTCCAATGTCTCCATCATAAGTCGATTCTGACATAAGATGAGGACTTTTTTAATTCTTGATTTGTTTGATTTCTGATTAATATTTCCATAAATTAAGTTTCTATTTCACTTAAAATGATACTATTTATTAACACATATTCAATTAAATATATAAATACTAAATTAAAAGAGAAAAATTTAAGAATTTAAGACAATTTTATCAATATTTCTCTTACTCTACATGACAGGATTATAAGATACAAAAATTGCGACAAGAGAAACAAACTCTTTGATTACAGATGCTAACATAACTAGCATGCCAATGATTGTGATAAGTTAGAAGTGGGTGAATCACACTAGTGGCTATTGCATATTGTTGAAAGGCTTTGTTTGCAAACTAATGACGATGCTACAATGCACATACAAAAGCAATATGACATATGCATATATATGCAGTCAGAAAAGTTGAATTAGAGAATTTTTAATAATAATTTTTGGACATTGTAAATGAAAATCATTGTAACTTGAGTCATCATAAGTTGAGGGCTACTTTTATGCATTAATGTTTTTATAGGCAAATGTGTATTTTAAGAAGATATTATTCCACAATAAAATACAAGATATTCCATGTAGAAATCCTGAAATTTGAGTGTTTTTAGAAACTCAAGCTGATAAACTGAAACTAAAGAAAAGCTTGGGAAAGCTCAAAACTAACAAAGCTTTTTTGATAATTATTATTTATTAACTTTGTGTACTTCACTACAGCTAATTATGGTCATAATTATAAATTTGTGCTTTATTTTAATTCAGAATATTTGATTCACTTGACCAAATATGATGGTCGTAAAAAATAAGAACTGTGTGTAATATATATTGGTAAAAAGTCAATAAGACTAAAAATTAAAACATTTGTTATTGGTTATATAATAAACAATAATAATCATTAACTTTAAAAGGATATATGATAAAACCACTCTACTATCCTTTTGTGACTTTGACAAAGAATGATAAAACCACTTAAAATAACAAATATCATCATTATAAATTCCATCCAAAAATGAAACTATAAAATAGTTAGTTAATAAAAATAGTGTAAAAGACATAACTTACATGAAATTAAGGGAACATACATAACAGAAAGACTACATAATATTACAATACATTAATGTAAAAACTACTATCTGCACTATTTGATAAGAAAGGCCATAATAATTAAAATTAAATTTCTAATAAGATTTAAAGAATTAAAACAAAACAATTAAAATGCTGTAAACATTTGGCAGTAAAATAAGTGCATTCTATAAAAATGTGCTTCACATAATTGAAAGAATATAAATTGATCTGTGCCTACTATGAGATTGCCAATATAGGGCTTTTAGCTGTGCACTATATGGAATTTTATTCAGACTATTTTTTCCTGTTTTTAGAATAGCTGATTTCAAATACTGTATTAGAATAATTGTATTGATACAGGTTTGATATCATGCAATCTTGAAGTGTATATTAAATGTGATTGTCCCACGACTGTTTTCAAAATTACAAGAGCAAAATTTCTTAATTTAATAAAAATAAATAGCAAATGGAAATAGTTGCATTATTTTGTAAGCACTACTTCACATTTTAATTTAGCAAAATAATTTTCTGTTGCTCAGTAAATAATGTTTACTATTTTGAAAAGTATCTCAAAGGGACCAATTGAACCTAATACTGTCAAATTAATCCTTTGATATATTTTAATGAGAAATTTTAATAATTTGAAAGAATTTAAACTAATGTTAGAGCCATCTCATAATTAATAAATATAATAATGATTGAACCAAAAGTGGCTCCATCTATGAATTAATGATTAAACTAGAATTTATTTAATTTATCTGAAGAAAAAATTATATAATGAGTAATTTCCCTTTAAGTTTGGACTAAAAAGTTTATGTCAAGTGACCAATTTAAACGACTTTTAAAATACTGAAGCTTGAGCTTATTTAAGAAAAAGCTTGAGTTCAGTCATCTGTTTATTTATAAGAAAACTCAAGCTTTTAGGATCAAGCTGACTCAAAGTCAGAAATTCAATCCCATGTAAAAAGTTAATCAGCTTTCAGATGCTTTACATACATTGAAGTCATCTGAATGTAGTTTAAGAAATAATATGAAATTATGGATTTTAGGTTCCAGAGTCAGATACAATAATATTTATGGAAGTTTTTATATTAAAAAATTTTGATATTTTTCACTTGCAGTTTTGGTATTTGGCACTTTATGAATTTTTTTAATAAAATCAACAAAAAAAAAATGCCATAAATATTGCTATTTCCTTGTGGAAATATAAACAAATATATTTTACAGTACTTTTGCAAATTTTCAATCATTTTCATAAATTTCATATGAAAATAGAATCAACTGTTAAAATTAAAATACATTTCATATATTTGGTAATCTCTTGAAAGTGATGTTAAATCAATAAATTATATTAAGATGAGTAAACTTTTCTAAAGAACTATATGTCTATGATCTACAGGATATACAAATTTTTTGATGCAAGAGGAAAGATGGGATAGTAATTTAGAATCTCTGCTCTCTATATATCAAAAGAATTGCATGTCGAATATCTTATGTTAATTGTATGTTACTATTTATAACTTTTACTATTTTGTTGAATCACTGAGATAAATAATAATTCCATATACTGAGAAATATTCTCAATCATTAAAATGAGCATATTTGGCCTACTGGAATATTTATATATAGCACAAGCAGGATTCTACACTCTTATTGAAATAAATAAAAAAAAATTCATCTTTTCAATAAAGGCCTATGTTAAAAATCACAGATTTGACGAGTTCAAAATTCATGTATAATCAACACTCAATTCATGCATATTTATATTCTGTTGCAAAAATCAGAAAAAACCTATATACATCTAATTCTCATTTTGTGTGCTCTCCATTTATATTTTCTCAGAGATATATGCATTTGAAGAATATATCTCACTTCTCAGAAATATGGAAAGATTTTTATAGATACATGATTTGGAAAAAATCAAAAATGCTCAATTTGTTTCTCAGATGTTAAAACCAGTGCTATATAATTTTATTTAGTCATAAAATTCGAAAATATGTTAGTTTCTACACAAAAATCATAAAATGAATGATGAACTGAACTGCTATCATACAAATACAATATCTATAGGTTGTATAAAGACTCAAAGGCAATCAGAATCTGAAAAAAAGCATAAAGCAAAAGAAATATCAATGGTTTGATATCACTATTTTATTCTTTGTAACATTGAGACAATATGTTTAGTCACCACACTATTATGTATATAGCAGGATAACAAACATTTTCATCTCTTTCTTATGTCTTTGCCTCACTCTTTGTTAGCAGTTCTATCATATTTTAGTGTGGGGACCAAGAAAGATGCCTGTGTCATTTCAACTGAAAGAAAATTTCAACAAAGAATAACCCACGATAGCTTTCACTGATAACTGCTTTCACTGATTACATTATTTCAACTTGGATTGATAAACATGATCTAGATATGCATGTGAGTTTTCTGGAACATTCTATATTGAAATAGATGTTAAAAAGTTCTCATTTTGCATGTTATTAATTTATGAAATCATTTAAACAAATCACCTACTGTATAAGTATGAGAATAAGTGTATAAAATGCAATGTCTATCCGTTCTGTAAAGGCTCCCACACCATCTGACCTCTCAGGATTAAATTATATATGGAGACATTCCATGACTCCATGGGTAACATAAGTAACTACAGTTGAGACCATCCAAGGTGGGGCAATTTTGGAATGGCAATGAAAATACCTTCATTTAAATCCTTCAGAGTCACATTCAAATGTGAGATAGCAAATATACTGATGTGACATCACAAAACTACTATTGTATGACATCATGATGATGTAACATTATCATTTGAAACCAATTAGATTTTTCTGTTTAATTATAATGTTGATTTAAGCTGTATATGTCACACTGCCACAATGATGATATCATTGTGACACATACTGCTTAAATCAACATTAAAAATAAAAAAAATTTCAGTTGGTTTCAAATGCTATAATAATTGATGATAAAATAGTATTCATTATTAAATTAGTCTCTATATCTGTAAATTTATAGGTATCTAGGTCTGACCTATTGAACAAATTGTTCAATCTTCTGACTGACCCCACCATGGATATGAGTCACTTGTGTTGAGTTCTAAAAATGACTGCCATTAAAAGCTAATGGATTTTGGTTATTTCTGTGTGATTTGGTGACTTATTTAAATCAATCTAGCCTAATCTTTAAATTCACTTAAATTAATTAAAATTAAAAATTTTTTTTATTATAAATTATCCTATCCAGGGAGCAGATGACATAATGTTGCAAGAATTGCTGCATAAACTATATTAAGTACTTGAAATTCCCAAGCAACATCAGGTATCCTGCTAATAATAAAAAATTTATGTATATTTGAATACTAAATAGCAGCAAGACTAAAATAGATGCCTCACATTAAGATATCAATTGAACATTTTCTTCAACAAGAAACAGTAAAAAAAGGAGTATGGCTTACCCCAATGTTCATTAAAAAAAAAATGAAATCAATTTCATCATGACAAACCAGTAACTGTAGAATAAAAGATGTCTCAAAATTCAACCAGTTCAAAATCAGCAGCAATCATCAATTAGTCCATGCTAAAGTTGAGCTAAATATCCAATATTAAAGAAGATAGCTAATATAAAAAGTACAAAAAATTAATGTGTGGACAATTAAAGACAAAAAAAACAAAAAATATAGAATAAAGTTGCAAAACAGATTTCAAGTACAGCTGTCTTTCTGTAGTCCGACATTCTGCGAACGTTGTGCTGCCTACGTAAAATTTTCGTGTCACAACTTGTTGATGTGCGAGAAAGAGAAACTGACAAACAAATTGTCAGTCGCTATTCATTCGTTACTCAGCTTATAGTCAGACTAATTTTTAAGTTCAATACTGATTACTGTAAAATAGTGTTTTTACTGTATCAGTGTTTGTTATTCATCTCTACATAATGTCACAAATCAGAAAAAGTGAAAAACAAAAACACAAGACATTGACTGTGGTCAAAAAGGCAGGAATAATTAAGATATTTGATTTGGGAGAAAAGTTTAGTGATTTGGATTTATTTTATGGTATTGGACGAGCCACCATTTACGACATTAAAACAAATTGGGATAAAATTGAGGAGTTTGTGAAAGATTTGAACAGCAAGAATAGTGCAGGAAAGTCTTAATAAACAGAGCATATTTGTTTATGTAATTCCATTTTATCATTGAACATCCAATAATCCAACACATCTCTGAAATCTGACAAGTCCTGGAACCATATACGAGGTGTGTAAATTAAGTAATGAGACTGATTTTCTAGTGTTCGATCTGGCAACACTGGGGATGCGACACGTAGAGGGTAGGCAGGTAAACATCTGATACGCGTCCAGTACAAGTTTGAACACGCTAGAGTTGTTGCGCTGTCTGTAGTGAATTTTTTTGTGAGAAAGGTTTTTTAATGCGTTCTAAAAATGAGTGACATCAATTTCGAACAACGTTTTGCTATCAGGTTCTGCTTCAGACTTGGACACAGTGCAATGGAAACATTTGAAAAACTGCATCAGGCCTAATGGAGACAGTGTTTTGTCGAGAGCCCAGGTTTTTAGGTGGTTTAAGGCATTTTCAGAAGGAAGAGAATCAATTGAAGATGAGCCTCGCAGCAGATGCTGATTTACTTTTTTGATAGCCAAGGAATCATTCACAAAGAGTTTGTGCCTCAAGGCCAAATGGTTAATCAACATTTTTACCGAGAAGTTCTCGAGAGACTTCGAAAAAGGGTCATGCGTGTGAGACCAACCATCAAAAACATGTGGGTGTTGCATCACGACAATGCTCCTTGTCACACCGCGATTTCTATCAATGAGTTTTTGGCCAGTAAAAACATTCCTGTGGCTCCTCAGCCTCCTTATCACCCAACTTGAGTCCATGTGACTTTTTTCTGTTCCCAAGATTGAAAACATCACCTCAAGGGACGTCATTTTGGGACATTGCAGAAAATTCAAACAGCCATAACTGACCAACTGAAGGCTATTCCAGTATCCGAGTTCCAGCACTGATATGAGGAATGGAAGAATCGTCTGCAGCGCTGTGTGGCTTCCCAAGGTGCGTGGAGGAACTGGTTTAATTACTTTTGTAGGACTCTGTAATGGTTGGCTGCATGCATGGAGGAACTGGTTTAATTACTTTTGTTAGAGTAATTAAACCAGTTTCTCCATGCACTCAGCCAACCATTACAGAGTCTTAGAAATATTTCGTAGAAAGGACAGTGAAAACTTAATAAATGATAGAATGGCCTGGGAACTGCCACAAGCATGGAGGTTTGCCTTAACTAAAAACAAAGACTACCAATAAATTAATTTGTTCCCACAAATGAACTCATTAACCCAATGAAGCATAATGTTATGAAACGTGTAGACAGGATCTTACCTATCACAGTCTACCTTCAACATCATTTTATTTATTTTACTTTATCTTAATTTTATTTTTATTTTATTGTATATATTTTCAATTTAATGTTTCTTATTTATTAACTTTAAAATGTAACCTCAGTTATTTTAAATTGTACTAATTTTAAATGTTTTCAAACACACGTGTTCTAAGAATCAAAGGTTGCCATAGCAACTCTTGCATTCCTTTGATTTCATTGTTTTTTCGAACTTCACCTGATGATGGTTGTAAACCAAAAACGTTTGCGTAGTTTATTAAATAAAGTTTCACTTTACAGCAGACAGTGCTAGTTTTTGTGTACTCTTAAGTATTTAAGTTAAGCATTTTTATTAATTAAAATAATCATAAATACCGATATGATGAAATATTTTCGAGACGCAGCTATTGAACCACTGTATTCATGGTTCCTCTCTCCTTGCGACATCGAATCCATTTTCTGTCAGGTCCTCGATGCCTTTTGACAGCTGAGCTGCCTTCTTTCATGCAAATAGTAGCACATACTGCTAACAAAATATCGTCTTCGATCTCCTCATCTGCTATGATGTCAACAAACGAGGAGGCAGTGTGAGAGAAAGTAAGTCTAAGTTAATTAGTTGGTTGTAAATGTCACTATATTTCATTTGTGCATGTCTGCAGGATAAGTCGCTCTAGCAATCTGCTTACGACCTAATGACATCATATCGTAGGAAACCTGGTCGACTAGTTTGCTACTGGCCTAAGGAAGGTAGCCCATCATTTACAAGCAATGCATCAGAATAATTTCTGATAGTGTAATATATACAATCATAATAAATAAAGTCATCAATAAGAAGAAAAATAAAGTAAATCTGAAAAACTACAGGCCTATCACTGTCTGTAATTTCCATTTCTTTTTAATCACTTACAATAAATTTATTTCTAATTCTATATGTTACTATGAATTCATACATAAATAAATTCTAGAACTTAATATTTTTAAATTTCCTTCAATGCCCCAAAATAAAAGTTTGGATAACCTTGATAATTATGAACATGACTTATAATAATAAAATACTAATTTAAACAACTAAATAAATTAATAATTTACCTTATTTAACTTTCCAAGAGCAGATATCAAATCAGCCCATTCACTTGTATATTCAAAACTTTTAAGAGCTTTGTCAACTGCAGTAACATAAGATCTGTATCTACTATCTGAGAATAAATCATATTCTTCTAGAGTAATGCTTGCCATATCAGTAAAGGCACTTTTATATTATATAATGTAATCAAATGCATTGAAATACTTGCTGTAAAATAAAAATCAAAATCAATAAAATTGAATACATTGAAAATAATTTTTCAATTTCAAAACTGCTGATAAAATAACATTATACAGTCAAAGCCAGTTATTAGGGAGTTGGATATAAGGGACAAATGTGTCCGGTCCCAACAAAAAACCTATATTTTGTGTGTATTTTTCATCAGATATAGTGGATTTAGATATAATGGCTATAAGGGAGGCTATAAGGGAGGCCAAAATTCGGCTATAAGGGAGATGATTTTTCATTTTTCTGTACTCTTCCATGTGATGACCTACTTTTCATTCTGCTTTATCTCGGCTGGCCATTAGTGTTATTTATTTAAAAATAATAAAATCATCATAAAAAGCCAATTTGTTGCTTGTTGTGTTAATAACTTAAAAATTAATAAATACAAATTAAATTAAAATTGTAGTTCTGCTAAAACGACAAAATCCGCAGGTTCGCTGTACCCCAAAAATGGGCCACCTAATAATTTGTTATATAAGTTCGTAGAAGTTTTAGAGTTATACTTCAGTAACCCAAGCAGAAGAAAAAGAGTTATACTCCAAGTTTAAAACATCATAAAAAGCCAATTTGTTGCTTTTTATATTAATAATTTAAAAATTAATGAATACAGATTAAATTAAAATTATAGTTCCGCTAAAAAGACAAAATCCGCAGGTGGAGCTAAAAATGGTACCACCTAATAATTTGTTATATAAGTTCGTAGAAGTTTTAGAGTTATACTTCAGTAACCCAAGAAGAAGAAAAAGAGTTATACTCCAAGTTTAAGAGATTAAATGACAGGATTTCCGCTCATTTATATGAACGGGTAATATCTAGTGTTAATTATTTCCCATTTTATGTATACTGCAGATCAATACAAGATCCATAACCAGTAATCAAATAATTACACAACTCAAATAACCGATATTAAAACCAAAATAACAATCCTAGTTGAAAACTCTTCAATGTTTACTTTGCCCACCCGACGACACACCAATTTGTTGACATTTAGATATAAGGGAAATTGGTTATAACGTGTTTGGTTAAATTGGCTTACAAAAAGTGAAGATCCCCTCAATTCCCTTATAACCGGCTTCGACTGTATATTAATATACAAAGAAATTCAGATCATTCTCAAATAACCGATATTAAAACCGAAATAACAATCCTAGTTGAAAACTCTTCAATGTTTACTTTGCCCACTTGAAGACACTCCGATTTGTTGTGCATTCCGATATAAGGGAAATCGGTTATAAGAGACAAAAAGTGAAGGTCCCTCGATTCCCTTATAATTGGCTTTGACTGTATATCATTTGTAGTTTTAACTATTAATAGGATCCAATCTTTGAAATGATTGAATAAAAAAGAATAAACAAAAAATATAGGCAATTTCTGACTTATATAGATCTCACATTTCTTAATCTGTATTTGGGTAAAGGTTACCTGATTAAAAACAAAAATATACTGATCAAAACAGATAAAGCTATAATGCAGAGATACAAGGATTTTTCTCCTAATTTCATCATTTAATTATAAGTACATGTGTTTTATGGCTTATTAGATTAGTTAACAAGCTGGGGCCTAATGCAGATATCTCTTGAAAACCTGAAGGTGTGGGACTCAGAATTAAATACAGTTCCTTCAATATAGTAAGCAACTGCTTTGCCACATGATTTATATGCTTAATTTTTAATGTTACATATTTGTGACACAGTATAAAGTACTATTTTATTATTGCATAGGGTATGCTTGACAAATGTCTGTTGTGCAGAACAATCCATTTACATAAGTCAGAAATTGTCTATAAATTGAATCAGTTTTTTTCTATTAATTTTATCTCAAAAGACATAGGGTTAAAGGCATTAAGGAATATGAGCCTATATTAAAAATTGAAGAATATATCCAAATAAAGAAGCACCAAAAGATATTAACCATTTTCAGCTCATAAGAAAATGGAATAGTTCCATAAATATAACATAGTATACTTATAACAATCACTTTAAGCATATGCAAATTAAAGGAATGTTTTTGGTTATAATTTAATCATGATCAGATATTCAATTGAGAACAGAATAAAAACAATATACAACATAGAAAATTGAACACAGTTATTTAGAACATTTTAAAATCTTTTTAAATGTTCTAAGAACTCCAATTCTATTTAAAATATATAATTAATATATTTAACTTGAACTCTTAAAAAGTTTTCTCTTATGCACAAATGTATAACTTGAATTAAATCAAATCAAATATAAATAATTTTAAAATTATGAATCCAAGCCAATATTAAATTCACTTTATTTAATCTTAATTTCTATAATGAAAATATGTTTTATAAATCCTATAATACAAAATATTTGAAAAATTGAAAAATTTTTTAGGTGGTTTAAAATAATATTCAAACTAATTTGTTTAGTTTATTTTAATATTTAGTACGGTCTGTAAATTTTTATTAATAAAACGAATAGAACTATCTGAATCTAAAAATGAAAATTTCTGGTATTTATAAATTCTTAAAAAAAAATATATATATATATATTGTTGTCGTCATATTAAAAAGAGAAAAAATAATAATAATAAATTATTAGTTGCTATATAATTTTCTTATATCTTAATTTATCATTACTAAAAGTAATGATAAATTGTTTGCTCATAATATTTAAGTATAATTAATAAACATAATTGATCCTAACCTTACGAAGTTATTTAGTATAATAAATTGAATTATAAAAAAAAAATAAAATAATAAAAAAATGGAGAAAGTTTTCCTAATATTCTATAATTGAAAACGTAAGCTAAAATTAATGTTTCCATTTATCTATTCTAGTTAACTGAATTTTCTTTTGTTATCTTTTTCTTATTCCAACTTGGAAAAGAAATAATATCTAACTTAAAATGTTACATTAGAAAATTGCGAGTTTTGCCATTTTTTTCCGAATCTAGTTAGTAATTTTCCAAGCTATTTCACTAAAAATTGGATTTAAAATAAAATGAAAACTTCTGTTTAATGCTATTTGAACTGGAAGCGAACTTTAACCTCCTTTTCATCCGCCATTTTGTTTAGGTAATTGCAACCATCGGGCTATTTATCATCGTTTAGTAAAGAAAGAAAGTAGCTAACAATTGTTATTGGATATCATTATTAATAGCTGATATATATATGTAATAAATGAACATTATTTAATTGCAGCATTTATTTCGTAATTTGTACAACAGATGGTAATGCCAATCTTATTGTTTTAGGTATTTAATATCGGCAGTTATCACACAGTGTGTGCATTTACCATAACTATAAATCTACGTCATAGTTCCGTATAAATGCACTCGGAATGCAATTTTTAGGTGAGAAATATATATATATATATATACCTTTCATCTCTTCAAATATCAGAAACAGTTTAGTAGTAATTCATAGCCTATGAAAGGAAACGAAAATGTAGTTGAAGTGTCTTATGCTATTTCACAGTCATTTTGTGGTAAATTGAATGTGTGGTTGATGCATCAAACCAAAAAGATAAAACTACTTTCTCTCTCTCTCTCTCAAAATTCTTTCCATTGATATTGGAACGAGTAAATTGAATGTGTGGTTGATGCATCAAACCAAAAAGATAAAACTACTTTCTCTCTCTCCCTCTCTCTCTCTCTCTCTCTCTCAAAATTCTTTCCATTGATATTGGAACGTAAAGAGGGATGATATTTTCCTTTTCTTTCTACACAATATCGATCATAGTTTTCGTTTTTTTTCTCTCCCCCTTTATCCTTCTCTAGAATTCCTTTGTAGTCGCATCTTGCTTTACTCCACAACTATGAGTTATGAGAAAGTTTTGATTGATTGCGTACTTGATTGTGGTCGATAGATTTGTTTGTGCGAGACATATTCCGATATGGACCGTCAACTTTTAGCGGAATTTCCCAAAAATCGAAAGTTAAAGAATTCCAGTAAGAAAAGTCGATTTGTATAAATCCCTCTTTAAAATACGATTTTTCTTCCAACTCTATCGTAATAGTTGATTATTTTTGTTATTTGGAAGTTAATCCTGTTGATATTTCTAATAAAATGGATTTGGCTCAATTCATTTGGTTTATTTTTTTTTCTTTAATAAAAAAAGAGGAAGAATCTGTAGCTTGCATTTAAACTTATAAAATCATCAAAACAGAATAATTATATAATTTTAATTTATAAAAATTTTTTTTGTTTCGCTGTAGAAAACATAAGATTATTTTCGAAAGGTTCCTACTAGCAAAATTTGATAATTTTACCTTTTATTTTATTAATTTAAGAATGAAACTTCATCTAATTTCATCTTTCCACAATGATTTTTGTTTGTAGAATTTTCTATACTTCAAAATTATCTCGAATTCGCGTAAATCCACTATATAAGACTATTGTTTTTCTCTCTAGAAAAAGAAATTCTTTGTTTTTCTCTCTTATATTTAGAAATTAATTAAAACACTAAATTAAATTACCAAAACTATTCTATTCTATCTTTTTCTCGATAACAAAATTTAGTTCTTTTGTTTGTTGGAATGAAATTTCTTGAAAATTTCTTCACATAAAAATAAAAATAACTCTTTGTGGATATTAATCAACGTATATAAACATTTTTTTTTAAATTTTCGAACTAAAATAATTAATTTGACAAATAACAATAATAATAATAATAATAAAAAAAATTCACTTGATTAATTTTCAAAGTTAGTTAAATTCTTAATTTGTATTCCCTCAGCTTTTCCTGTTGATGTAGGTCATCCATTCTTCTTCGGTTTTGTTTTGCTTCGTCGCTTTTCCTTCCCAATTTGTTGTAGATTGTTAAGTTTTCCAAAGACAAGCGCTTCCGATTTAACTTCTTCCTTTTTCGAAGAAGTTTACAGAATCGTTTCGCTATATTTTTCTTCTCTAAATCTTTTTTTTTTTTTTTTTTTTTTTTTATCTTTTTTTTTTTTTTTTTTTTTTACGATTTTGTTCGGCTTAATATTTTACAAAGTTGTTGAGCAATTTCTGATTTTTTTATAAAAATAAAAAGAAAAAACTTTAAAGCTTTCTTTCTGGATACCGAAAACGATCTCAAATAAAATTTTACTTTTAGATTTTTCTCGAGAAATTCTTAAATCGTATTCGATTGTAGGAAATAATATTAATATCGTTACGAACATAAAAAATAATAATAATTTTTAGATTAATAATTAAACTTTATCCGGTGAATCTTTTTGATATTTTGAAAATTAGGATTTTTATTAAATGTTAAGACAAGTATTAATCCCATTAAAAAATTTTTTTAATACAATTAACTTTCGTTAAGACAAAAAAAAAAAAAAAAAAAAAATAATAATAATAAACTTTTTAAAAGTAAAGATGTCTATGTCTGCACCCTGGCTCCCTCTGTTGATCAAACTGTTCGACATTACCGGTAGCCGTAGGCTCCATCTGACGGTGGAAGAAGGCGACACAGGTTATATAGCCGAAACATTTAGGAAGTGTGACCAAAAAGCGGCAGCGACCGATGTGTGTATAGTGATTTGTTTATTAGCAAGTTCTGTGAACTGTTTGCCATTTTGTGCCGAAGCCATAGGGGGATACAATTGACGTCATCGGTGAGTGGTTGTTTTATTTTTAACCCTGCTGTTTGCTAGCTATGGTCGAACGGTCCCGGAAAGCTAGACAGTCTGCATTGTCAGACCGTGTTAGGTGGTCAGCTTGTATGGCATCATGCTGCGATCTCTTATTACTCGCGGTGTGCTTTTAATATATCAAGTTTCCCTCCATAT
This sequence comes from Olivierus martensii, assembly GCA_000484575.1. Classification (NCBI taxonomy): domain Eukaryota; kingdom Metazoa; phylum Arthropoda; class Arachnida; order Scorpiones; family Buthidae; genus Olivierus; species Olivierus martensii. Next base: position 19,088 of record AYEL01083336.1, on the reverse strand, counting down.
TACGGATCTGTTATCACGTGACTACTGTTGGAACACAACATCACCAACATATAAAAAGATCTTCCCCGTTCTGCCATTCGTGTTGCCAGTCGGCATGATTAAACTGTTATATAAAAATCTATCACTATTAAACAGGAAAGATATAAAAATATACTCGGTATTCTTTCATTTATTACGGCCATTTTTCAAAAATTGAATATTCTATTGTTAGAATGCGACTTTGGTTAATTTAAATTCAGCTCGGATTGCTAGAGAGGCAGGTAAAAACATGCGAGTATGTTCTCTCCTTACAGAAACCAGTTATCTTACCTGCTATCTCTTTTAAAAAACTTCAATACTTTATTATATAGACTACTTTAATAGTTTTAATTTTCTTTTTTCTTCCTCGATTAATATGATTTTTTTATCGATTGAAGGCGATATATATACGTGTCTCATCCGAAAAGACACGATTTAACTGATAACAGAAGTGAACACGATCAAAATTACTGATAAATCGATCTCTCGATCTCTCCAGTCTTTAACATGTCAAATTTAATCAGATCATTCTAGGGATATATTATAAAAATCGGGGAGATAACTTCGAAAGATTCTTTTTTTTTGACCTCTGGTAAAGCTCACAGTTTGGTGGTACCAGTTTCGGAACCCTTTTATACCTTTTTTTTTTTTTAATCTTCGTACAGAATGACGAATTTTCGAACTTATGTACGTCACTAGAAAAAAAAAAAATTGCCGAAAAGTAAGAATGCAGAATGGATCTCAATAGCAAAATTTCGCCTACTAGATAACATTTTTCATCGCGAAGAATATATATAAAAGTTGACACTTCGCGAAATCACGAATAGCAAAAAATAATAGCGTAACTTGTCAAATATCAAACTTATTCATTTTTTTAATTATGATACGTGATCGTTTAATGCGATCTTAATCGTAAAAACATCCCATAATTTGGAAGAATTATACTGATATCGTATAAGTAAGGTATTCGCAGAATTGTTGTTTCTTCACTTCTCCACATTTTAAATGAATCAAACGTTGTGCAAAAATAAATAAGAATTGAGTGGAAAACAATGTTTTGACAATTTTAAATACTGAAATAATGAACAATCGGAATAAGAAGAAGTAAAAACTTGATCGATACGGGCTTGATGCCAAGATGACGATCATAAAGAAACATGACCTCTTGGCATACTTTAGCACTAAATCGAAAATTCGGACGAAGTATTGTTATATCATTATTTCGATCGAAAAATCGATACAATTAAAAAGTTTTCGCATGTTCTTCCATTCAATACGATATTCGATTCGTTTCTTAATACTTATTTTTTTATTGAAAGAAACGAGTGTTGATCTCTTAGAAATAAATAAATATGATAAAAATAAATGTCGAACTTATATCTTTAACTATTAAATCGCATCGAAAGACTTCAAAATCTCTCTCTTTTTTTTTTTTTCTTTTCAATTTTAAGCGGATTTTTTCCTATTTAAACTCCGTAAAAGTTGAAAAAAAAGGGATAAAAATGGCATATAACTTTGCCGAGTTTAAAATTTTACTTTGAAAACTCGTAAAAGAATTGGCAATCTTTTAAATTTCTTCACTCTTATACTTCTTCCTCTTATACTTTTTTTTAAATTAAAATAAAAAGAGTTGATTTAATAACCGATATACTCTACTAAAAAATGGAAAAAAAAACTTAGAAAAATCTATCAAAAATCGGTGGCTACTTTTTTTTTTCTTCCTCCAGCAGTATCAATAGTTTTTAGAGCGAAAGTGCTGAATCAACTTTAAAATATTATAAAACGTTAAAAAAAGAAACGTTGTTTAAAAAATATCTAGTATTAACTTGGATGATCAGTTAGCGAAATGAAAGATTATGATGCTACGAGTATGTGTGTGTGTCCGCACTTAATCATTTTATAATTTCATTTTTAATGATTAAAAACTAACTTCATTAAGAATAATGGATAACTAAAATATAAGTTCCTTTCAGCACTTTCTGCAGATTCATAAACTTGTTTTATAATTAATTAATTGACAAAAATGCCAGAGATGATTATGGTAGTGAACATTATTCTTTCGTCGGTGGTAGAAGAAAAAAAAGAAGAAGAAGTTTTCACATTTTGTAGTCCTCTCCTTCTTTATCTCTTAATAAATTTTGTTACATGTTTTGGCATTTATGATTAAAACTGAAAACTCGGGAATAGTAACTTTAACGATTTTGAAAGACGATTCAATGTTCTTCTTTTTTTCTGATTTTACTTAAAAGAATATGGAAATGAACGTAGTATATGAATACTATTAAATAAATCTGATATAGGAGGAGTTGGTACACATTTTCTGACTTAAAAATGGAAGGAGATAACTGTCTAGTTGTAGAAACGATTCCTTTTTCTTCATATTTCTTTTAAAGATGTCTATCTTTTTTTTTTTACCGCAATCTCTTTTACTCCTTTGGGAGAATTCAGAGAAAAACGCTCTTTTGTACGAAGAAAAAAGAATAGAAAACGAATTTTGTTAGATCTTTGAAGAGGAATGTTCCAATATATATTGTACGTTATAGAAAATAATGACTTATTGTACTGGAGCAGATTCCCATCAGCCTTGTCCATCTCCCCAGGCAGATGCTGTGACCAACTGGCAAAAATCTCTGTTGCAGGAAGAAGTCGATTTAAATCTGATGAGAAAAGGAGGTAATAGATAGTAAAGCAATGCATTCCCAGTATTGAAAATCGGAATGAAATGAAATATAGTGTGTCTCCATGTTTGGGATTTAGTCACTGTAATGTGTTACGCAGAACATTGAGAGTAAAGGATCACCAAAAATGGCTGTACGTGTGGGCATATATGTTTAAAAGATAAATATATTGTAAAAAAAAAAACTATTTTCCTATAAATAAATAAAAATATAAAGACGATATTAAAAGATTTTCAAGCGAAGAAATGAAAAATTTAATATCACTATTTTAAAGTTTCTTGAGAAAATAATATAAAAATTTATGTTATCGTGATAATAAAAACACTATAAATTTTTTTTTTTTTACAAGAAAAAAATATTTAAATACATTTTTCTTTAATAGAAAGTTTCAAATTATTTTTATTCGTGTGAAAGAATTATTTTTGTGCAATAAAAATAAAAAGATTTCTTTCTTAAGAAAAAAATAATAATAATAATAATTTGGAAAAAAAATTGGACTACAATATTTTCTTTACTAGAGGAAGAACAGTTTGTGAAACTTTGCTTTCCTTTATAGGAAAGAATGGCCAAAAATTTGAGAGGAGAAACACAAGCCTGAAGCATTTAGAGAAACTCTTTTCTTTTATTTTAAAGAAGAAAAAGGTTTTTAGAAAAATATATACAGTTATAAAAAGAAAATAAAATCTGAAAAACAATTTACTTTAGTTTCAATTCTTAAAAATATAGAAAGGCTTTACCATAAATTAAAACCTCAACTATATAAAGCTCTTCATTCTTCACAGATGGAGAGTTTTCCAACTTTAGAAAGAAAAAAATTCATCTCAAAAGAGCCTTAAAATGGAGTAAAACTATTCTCTGTGGAACCGAATTTGAAGGTGATGTTGCCAAAGTAAGATTTCCCCTAGGTTTCAAATATTTTGACAGCCTAGAGGGAAATTTCCGAATCAGTGGAGTAAGAAAGGACCCGAAGGATCTCCAACTCCCAACCGTTGCATCTGCTCATATAATGTATATATGGACTTTTTTTTTTTCTTTTTTCAATTTTGCCTCATCTTTCGCATAAAAATATTTCCTTACGTTCCCACAGTGTAGAATATGCGGCAAAGGACAAAAAATAAAAATAAAAAAAACGTATATTTGTTTACGTTAAAAGAAATAAATATCGTTTGTATATTATTAAAAAATTCTTAAAATATTTAATTTGCTTACTTATTTTTGAAAATTCACGTACAGTATATAATTTAATCATATTTTATTATTGACTTTTTTTTTTATTATTCTGCATCATTAGTTTACACAGAAAAAGTATAAGAAATAAAAAATTTAATAGCTCAGCAATCGATCTCCTTATTTAGAAATTAATTGATAAAATATTTAGGTAATCATGGGCAAAAATTGATATTTATTCACTATCATTCAATCTTTAAAGAAAATTTATAAAAAAAAATATATATATTTATGTACAAAACTTAACTAAGCAAACATTACAAAAACGTTTACTTGTTATGATCGTTAAAAATTGAAGATCATTTTTAATGCAATATTTTTTTTATTTAATTCCTTAAACATAAAAATATGAAACTATAAATTCATATAATTTGATATATTTTTATTATTTAAATTTAATATTTTTAAAGGTGCTTCACAGAACAAAGAGCTACAGTAAATTAATAAATGAAACAAACAAGACATTAAAGTAAATGTCAGAAAGGCACAGAATGTTAAAAAAAGCTTACAGAATTATGGAGTATTATCAGCAGTAATAAAATATATTTTTGAACAATTTAAAATAAAGAGAGTAAACAACATAATATGGATTTTTCATGAGATGATGAAGTGCATTACAATATAATCTTTTAATAGAATTGATATGCATCTGGAATGATGATAAGTAGAGAAACAAAGATATTAGTAGAAAAATTTAAAAATTCAACTTAAAATATTCATTAAATGATAATCATTGATAATATACTTAGTAATAATAAAAAAATGAAACATTACAATACGATAAACTACCATAAACACGTGTATAAACTACATAACAGAATAATCAATAAAGATGTTGCACCAATATAACACCTGAAACTTATTGTATAAACACATAAAATAATAGTGTTACAATCAAACCTCGATAAGATGCCACCTTCGCTGACTGCATAGAAATTTGACCTTCCCTATGTTAATTGAATAGGCAAACCCCGATAAGACACCATCCGCCAGTAGAAACGTCTAAACGAATATTCCTTTAGGTATTATATTTATGCCTCGTTAATCCTCCAGGTGCATGTAAGGTGACTTACATCCTGAAGTTCATCAGTACTGTATATACAGTATTAAAAGCTCTCTAGATTCATTTGTAACCAGAGGGGGAGAGATGGAGTTAACCGTTAATAATGGGTTTCTTTAACCCCTGTTCACACCTAGGTGGTAGAAAATTTAAGATCGTAAGAACCAGATCGTTTCCATCGTTTATTGCATTACCGGCAAATAAGGATACTGTACAGTAAGCTGTGTACATTGTGTTTTATAGAGAACTCAAAAGCAAATAAGAATACTGTACAGTAAGCTGTGTACATTGTGTTTTACAGAGAATTCAAAGTAGAGGATCAGAACACCAAATGGACATGTTTTCGGTAGAATTCTACTTTGACTGCCTTGCATTTTTTTTTGCATGTGACCCAAGTGTGATGCGTCTATAAAAAATAAGTCGTATTATAGTGTGCCATAATGCCTGTCACTTTTTCGTGCATGATAAAGAAGTTGTTAGTTAATATGGTCGATTTTAAACTTGGCACGTACTCTACATCCTTGCCACGTGGCTCTTCAAAACGTGAAGCAGTCAAAGTAGAATCTCACCATGTTTTCTATATAGCATATTATACATATACGGTATGTATAATATACTGTAAAGTATACAGTTTTTTAGAAATGTTATGTTTGAATGCTAAATGTAAATGTACTGTATTTTAATAAATTTAATAAATTCGGAGTTCATTTTCATTTTTATACTACACTTGTTTTCGATAAACCGCCAACCCCGATTAGCCGCCAAAATTGTGACCAAAAGGATGGTGGCGTATTATCGGGGTTTGACTAAAATATTAAACACTTTATTACCGAATATTCAGTATTAATGGAACCAGAAACCTGGGAAAGGTATAGTAACCAACAGAAATTCTAGAAATTTTATATTCTCATACAACTGCTTCATAATATTATACATATACGGTATGTATAATATACTGTAAAGTATACAGTTTTTTAGAAATGTTATGTTTGAATGCTAAATGTAAATGTACTGTATTTTAATAAATTTAATAAATTCGGAGTTCATTTTCATTTTTATACTACACTTGTTTTCGATAAACCGCCAACCCCGATTAGCCGCCAAAATTGTGACCAAAAGGATGGTGGCGTATTATCGGGGTTTGACTAAAATATTAAACACTTTATTACCGAATATTCAGTATTAATGGAACCAGAAACCTGGGAAAGGTACAGCAAAATAGTAACCAACAGAAATTCTAGAAATTTTATATTCTCATACAACTGCTTCATAATATATATTAAAAAATTATTAAAAAATGCGTGTTTTATATTAAAAAAAATAGTGTAATATACAAAAAAATTAAATAAACCGATTTTCTGTAAGTATAAAAACTTTAAAACAAATGAAAAAATCTGTTTTATAAAATCCGTTAAACAAATATTTAAATGGAGAAACCAAAATGTAGATATCTAAATTCGATTGTTTGTTCACGTCGTCATACACTATATCGGTGGTGTTGACATTTTTGGAAGTGTTGCTGTCATTCTTTACTGACATATCTCTAGAAACATGACGTGTTCCTTTTCCTCCGAAGACACCTTGCTGCAGGAGAAGTACAAAATGCAGTTCTTTTGTTCAATTCCCCACAGGTTAAAGCAAGACTACGCATTAACCATTATCGTACAAGGATGATGGAAAAAAAAAAATTTGTGATATCTGTAATCTCACGAGAATCCATTGTCACGTTACTGGCAGAAATTTTATGGTTCCATCTTTTCTATTTTTATTTTTATTCGGTCATGTTTATGTTGTTTAAAGAATTTTAATTTATGTGATCCGTTTATTAATAAGATAAATAGTAAAATTAGTTGCAAGTTTATGCGGTAATTTTGATTAAAATGAAGTTGATTGATGGCACGTTGGCGCTCGTCGGAGAAAGCGCATCCAGAAGTCTTGTTATAATTTTTTTTTAATTACTTGTAATAAAAATAATTAGTGGAATTTTTACTGTTTTTAGATGCTTTTAAGAAATTAGACGTTGAAAATTCCTTTTTTTTTTTAATGTTAAATGGTTTTAGTTATGTAGATGAGGTTTCGGTTGGCTGGAATTAGTTGCGTGATATCGTGACGTCGGCGCGTCGCTGGATTGTAGATAATCGAAAGCGCTACTACCTTCTAATTTGAATAAATTTACATTTTCCTGTTTTAGAGCTGTGTTATTATTTTAGTTTAATGATAGACAGAGTATTAGTTCTGATTTTTGTGTTATAAAATAGCCTTCATATAAATGAGAGGCAATAGAATTTTGTCTTATTATCTGACCATATAATATTGTATTACAAACTGTCACACATAAAATTAAAAATCCAAAAAATAAAAACTATTTACTACTATTAGTTTTAAGGGTTTCTTTTCTTATGTAATACTATTTTCATGTTCTAAAGCATTCTGTAATATTTTTGTACTGAAGAGGACCTAAAAATAGGTCGAAAACATTATACAGTAAATTTTATTCTTCTTCTGTGTTAGTGGTTGTTTATTTATTTAGTTGCAAAAGGTAAATAAGACTTCAAACATTTTTTATTTCATAAAATTATATTTTTAATGAATAATTATTTTATTTGTTTATTATTATTTTTTAGGTGAATATAAATAATACTCTTTCACTTCAAATAAAAAAATTCAAATTCTTTTCACTTCTTATATGAAAATAAATCTTAACAATAACTCAAATTCAAGCAAAAGATTGATATATTTATTATTTACTAAACACTTTCAGCTTAGAAAAGCCATCTTCAGTAACATCCAGCAAAATAAGTTACAAATAGAACCATTCTATTTGTAATTTATTTTGTTAGATGTTATTGAAGATGGCTTTTTTCAGCTGAAAGATCTTTAGCAAATAATAAATATATCAATCTTTTGCTTGAATTTGAGCTGTTGTTAAGATTTATTTTCATATAAACAATTAATATTTCTAATAAAAGCATTTTTTTATTTGTTCATTTATAAATATTCATTTTAAATTTTTGGTATCAATATTATTCAGGAAAATATCAGAGAGTATCAATTCTTTGTAAAAATATATTTAGCAAGATAATTAGGTTCAAGAATTGATAATTTTCATAATTATTGCATTCCTAGACTAGATGACAAAAAGTTTTAAATAGTATCAATTCTTGTACCCGAAAGAAAGTATTCTAGGAATATAATCATTATATAGTTTCAATTAACATTGTTTCAGTTAATGTCACAATTTTCAGAAACTTAACCCCAACTTTAAATAAGAATCCACTGTGTATACATTTTTAGTTTGCTGATTTTGATGGTTCTTAGAGAACAGTAATCATCTCCTAATCAATATTTCATATTTGAAAAAAACTGAATGATATCTGTAAAATTATAGGGAAAAATGCTTTAAATTCCTATGTAGATGGAGTGAAAAATTACAGATGGAGTGAAAAATTAATCAGCAAGAGTGATGGAAGGAAAGTTTGATGAGACCACAAAACAAGAGAAAAAAGATTTTATTTCACATTTTTTGCTCAACTTCTCTGAAAAGATGCATTTTCAGTGGGTCAGTCCTCATCAATCCATTTGTTGAGAAATTGAGATATCATTTTCAAACATTCAATTTTTAGTTTTCCATTATTTTGGTAAAAACTATGGGGTTTAGAAATGTATTTGAAAAGTATGAGAAATTTAATGTCAGTTAGCCTTTTTGTAATTTGAAAAACAGAAAAAACTGATGAACTTTTTTCGTGAAGTTCATTTAAATTGGAAAAAGTTGCATTGTCAACGAAAAGTATTATTAATCTGGAGTTAACATAGAATCTAATCCCAGATTAATAAACAACAGCATTAGTATGAATTCTATCTTAACTCCAGATTATCAGAGTTAATCATGACTAGAATATATAAATTAATAAGCTAATAATGAAACATTAATTCCTATGCACAATATGTTGATGACATTCTCATAATATATGATGGCAAATAATAAACTTAGAAAACATTTTAAATAAGAAAAATTCAATAAAGTAAGATATACAATTCACTGCTGAATCTGAATACAATACAAATCTTAACATTATATAACAAAATAAGTTTCTAGCTTGATGTGCTTTATTACCATGGTGATGCAGCATTTTGAACTTGTAGAATGTTCAGATTTGTTTTAATTTTAAGACATGCTAAGACATATTTTGCTAAAAGTGCTTCATAATTGTAATTATTGTTATGTTTTTAAGAACATTAAACTGTTTCCTGTTTTTGGGCTTATTTTTTGAGAACTTGATTGAATTTTCTTCAAGCTGGGAATTTAAGTTTTAATAAGCTCAATATTCCCTCTTTCAAAAATCAAGATTGGCTTGTTACTGTATATGTAGAAATAAGTACTAATTCCAAAGTGGAAAAATTCAATATTTTATTAAAGAAGTACTTTCAACTTCAGAAAGTCATCACTTTCTGAAGTCAAAGTACTAATAAAATATTGTTTTTTCCATTTCAGAATTAGTGCTTATTTCTACATATACAGTCATTATACAAGTGGAAGATTATATATATACATAATGGTTCTTTACAAATTTGTTTTAGTCACTCTGCTATCATTATTCTGGATTCTTTCTGAATTTCTTTATTTAGTGCTTTATATTTCTGTCTGCCCTCTGCTATTTTATGATTACACCATTTCCTTTTTTCAATAATCTTCATCAGTAATTCCTGTGCCATCCAAGATTTTGAGTTTTCTTTCTCTTATATTAGGTGAATGCAGATGACTTAATGATATCTCTTAGAAGATTCCAAGAGTCTTGAATTGTCTGTCTTGATACTCTTGTTCCATATTTCAGTATCAATATATTTTGCAAAATTATCAACATTAACTATCAATTTAAGTAAGTTAACATTCCATTTTCTACTCTTTTCTCTCTTCCTACAAGTCCTTAGATTACCTTTTATTTTAGATCCAAGTAAAATATGATCAGAAGTGCAATTCATTCCAAGAAATGTAGATGCATCTTTAATTGCATTTCTAAATTTTTTATTGCTCAAAATACAGTGATACCTCAATATATGTCTTCTTTGGAATAAGTCCAATTTGGTATATGTCCTGTTTGGATGCAAAAAATTTTGCTTGATATATAACCTTTGTTTGGAATACAACCAACTTGCATGCTAGAACTTCTTATAAGTCTGTTGTATATTCTCTTAAAAAACACGTTCCTTATATAAAACTTTCAGAGAAGTACCATCCCATCAAAGTCCAAACAGTCGTAACAGCATTTTCTGGAATGACCAATGTCATATTTCCGAAACATCCTGAGGAGAAGGCAGAAGCAAAGTTCTTTGGACAGATTTTTAGTAAAAGTCAAACCAAAAGTCAGCAAAAAGTCTCAACAATGTCCAAGTAGGGAAAAGAGAAAGAGAAAAAACACCAGAATTTCAGATTCCTGAAGTTTTATTGGACGTGGACTCTCCTTTAAAACAATAACATCTCCTCCTCCTTTCTCAGCACCATCTTAGTAGGCACTCGATTCTTCTCAGCAAGGTAGTGATTTAAATTTTCATTTATTTCATCTAGTGTAATTGCTTTTGAATTTATACATTTTAATATTAAGCAGTGTTTAAATTATTTTATACAATCCCATCAATGTCTAATAAGCCAATAACAATAGAATTTTTTTCATGGGAATGAATTAATCATTTTCCCTTTATTTCTTATGGAAAAAATTAGTTTGGTTTTTCTTCTATTGGTTTTTTCTCCAGAGGGCATCCAACTGTATAATCTATAGAAATATTTCATTAACCATGTATTCAAAATTGTGCTTCTTATAGTAATTAATCAACAAGTCCCTCTAAGACTCCTTCCTCTAAGTCCATAAGATCCAACACTATTATTTCCTTCCTGGTCTGAATTTAACATAATAATATCTTTGGTCTCTGAATTATTATATCATTCAATTTTCTTTGTTTCATGTTTCTTCTATTTCCCAGTAGGTTTCTTCACCTTCATAATCACAAGTTGAAAAATAGATCTATATTAGCAAGATATTTTTCAGTATTCCTATACTTTTAACATCCAATACTCTCAATGATATCTACCAATATCCTTCCAAACACCTAATTATGTGTTTGTCCAGTATCAATCTCTTAACCATAACGGTCTCTCTACCTGAATAAATCACTACTATATTATCATCAGTTAAAAAATCTCCCTTATTTGTCCATCTAGTTTCTACCCGTTCCAGAGAATTAAGACCAATACTATTCATCTTCATAATAATGAGTTTTCCTGACTGAAAAATTGTTCTCATATCCACATTCCAAGCTTGAAGGTTCTAATAGCCTCTCCACTGAAGGACACCAGGTTCCTTGCATGCTAGCATTAATCAGGAGAAAAAATTATTTCATTAAATGACCAGCTCATGAGGTCATCTTCAGCTGCACTACTCAAGAGAAAAAATTTATTTTGATAAACATATCTCAAATAAAAAAATAAAGTTTATATTGGTCAAATTTAAAAAAAGGAGACATTCAAATCAATGATAATATACATTACTGTAATAATATATATGTTTATATTATTATTAACATAATTATAACAGTATATAATAAAATTATTTAAAAATTAGGGAATATTTTATTAACAAGGTAGAATATGGAAAGCAAAACAAGTATAGTGATACCTCACAATTTGACACTAATCTGTCATTGAACTAATGTCAAATTGAGAAACTGTCAAATTGAGGGATAATATTTCCCACAAAAAGACTATGGAAAATAGATTAATTCGTTGTCGGACTCCCATCCCACTTCCCCTAGTGGGGAGATGAGAGAGATATACTATATTTTCTTTACTATATGTATTTTGCTATTGTATAACACACTAAATCATACAATACACTATTTTATATACAATATGCACAATTTATTAATCGCTGGATGTTAGAATGAAATCTTTATCCCGTTCTACCTTTGAATCTGTGAAACCAATCTCAACTTGCTTTAAATTCCTCAGTTTGATCTTAGGTACAACATGGAGTTTTCTTCTGCAATTCTTTGAAAATTAACCTAGCCTTCTAACAGATTATTGGCTGAGTTACAGGATCTCCCTTCATCTGTCTTTCTCTAATCCAGGTGAAAAGCATTTACATCTCTTCACTGATAAAAATCTATCAGATTTTTTATCAATGAAAAATCTAACAGATTCATTGATTCTAATCAGAAATCTTCATTGCTTTAAAAGATACCCTAACACCCTTAATAATCTCTTTCTGTTGTGAAATGTTGCCACAGTTGTCCTAGGAATGCCATACTCTTGAGTTACATCTTAACTATTCTACTTTTCTGTACTTTATCTACAATTTTTTTCTTCTTTATAATCAATCAAGTGCTCTTCTTTCCAGAATTATTCTTTTGGTCAGTTCTTTTTGAATCCATCTATGTATGCACATTTCACTAAAAAAAAATAACAACTATGGATGCACAATTTTTTTACTTTCTGAAAAATGCAAAATTGAAAATTAACACAAACAACATGGGCAAACACCAAAGCAGTCCAACAAGAACCAACATATAACAAATGAATTACACAATTCCATGTATGCATATGCACCATATCGTGAAATTCAAATGTTGAATTGTGAAGTATCACTATATATGAAAATTACAAAATAACAATTACAATGAAAATTATCCAATTATGAAAAGTCGAAATTGAATAAAGGTAGTGACTTTCTGAAATCAAAGATTTGATCAGAATTTGGAATTGATTTTTCATTTAGAAATTTTCTTATATTGAATAATTTTCAAGGAATTTATTATCTTTTTAAAATGAGTGATAGCTGCATTATGATAAACATCAATTCTCACTAGATAATCAGGAGACTTGACAGAGTTTGAATATAGGCAGGGTTGCAGAGTCAGAGGTTTGGAGATTAAAAAGTGGAGTCAAAGTCAGAGTCGGATCATTTGCCATCGGACTCTGAAACCCTGAATATAGGGCCATTATATAAAACAATGAATTGATAATTCTTAAGTATAATGTTTGATATGTTCATGTTGCTTTCAGATAGCCAACGTAAATAGAATCATAGATGAATCTAGATGAACATGTGACCATTTAACTTACATCTTTGATTTACAGTGAATTTAGAAAGCAAGTGTTAAAAAAGTTGAAACCTTTTTTTTAACCTAATTTTGCATAATTAGGTCAAAAAAATGCTTTGTAATATTGATCAAAATGAAAATATAGATTTAATTTTAGATAGGATAAAAGCCCATTGTATCAACAAAAAACAAAATTTTTAATGAATTTATTAAAAACCTATAAATAGTATCTTTTAAGCATTTTGATTATGTAAAATTTTACTTATGCCGATTATATTTAATAATTTAATTAATTTATATAATTTATTATATTGTCCGATAAAAATTAAAAATTAATTTTCTCTAATAATATATACAATTCCCTTACAGTTTTTCCCATAAGATGGTGTTTTTCAAGGATCTGCTCTTCATCATCTTGGTCTTAGGAATGAAAATCATCGATGCCAAAGTGAGTAAATTTATTTTCGATCTATATCTACGACGTTATATAAGGATTTCGCGCTTATAACTTTGCTTACATGATTATGAATTTTTCGGAAAAAAAAGAAAAAAAAAAAACGTTTCAAATTCCAAAATATTGTTGGCAAAAGTAACATATTTAGCTTTTCTACATCTGGCTTAGAAGTTAGCTTGGGTGGTTGGCAATAAGTCTTGTGTCAACATACGTGCTTTGCTTCTTCAACTGTGTGTATGGGAAGGTGTGGTTTAAGCGAGATAAGAGCATGTCAGTAGCCCAAGTGCAGCTGCTAGCATCCCGCCGACACTCCTTCTTTGCTGTCAGATAAATTGAGATGTCAACGCGGCTCCCTGTCACTTCTACTCAATATGGATGGACAAGTAGACGTAGTTCTTGCTGTAGAGAAGATAACTAATATAAACAGTCTTGTGTGCATCTGTTGCTTACTTGGGTAGCCTCCTCATGTGCAACCTGCTGTTTTTATTCTTAATCCTAACTAGGATTGTTTGCTTTCTACTCTTACACTAAAATTTGAGTCCCAGTATCGAGTACTAGTGTGGAGGGTTTTCACCGCGTACAAACAAATCACTAGTTTGGTGCTCTCATTCAAAATAGTGATAAAATTATAATAATTTTATCCATCTCTCTGTTTAGCAACGACTGATGATTTACTTGTTGCACAACAACATGATCCATAACTCACTTGAAATATCATTTTCATTCATCAATTTTCACGAATTCGCACTTAAGAAACCAAGTTTAACAAACGTATTTGTGTTTAAATGATGCTAAATTTCTCCTCTTAGATGTTAACTTTTCTCAAATTTTTAAACATTAAACTACTCTAACACTTGGTTATAAAATAAAATAAAAGAAACATTCCAAATGCAAACATTCAACCTAAATTTTATGAGAGTTACACTTGAATGTGCAAGTTTTCAATCAGGTATCCAAAATGCTCTTCACGTGAATGATAGCCATTGTATAACATCATAAGTGCGAAGGATACTGTTGATATTCGCAGAGGCTTGATATATGGAATTAAATTAATCGAATATTATAGTAAAGTTCAAATATAGAGCGAAAATTGAATACAGTATCTCATTATGAGCATGAATATTTATACAATTATTTACCTATAAACAAAGCAATGGAGAAATGGAGAACTCTTGACCCCACCTTAGAAATGTTTTATTTGATTTGAAAGGGAATATTGTAACTAATGAAACAGAATATTATTAATTAAATATGATAACATTAGTTAATTAATAAATATCAGAAACCTGAAACCATTATCCATTATTGCACAGATATTAATTAACTGAACACTTTCCAGTAGAATTTAAATGTTACCATTTTCCTGTCAATTAGTTGAAACTGGTAATACTTAGTAATTAACTTTATGATATAAGTTAATTTTAATAATATAATTTAATAATTTTATTAGAAATTTCATTTTTGGTTGCATAGGAAAAATATTAATTGCTTTCATTTTTTTAATTACAAGATATATTAAATTTATTGAATTCAACAAAATAATAATTTTTATGAAAGTGTATTGGAAACTAAAAATTGTTTTATGAAGAATTATGTTAAATATAACACAAAAATCAATTATTATTATTACTTTGAAAACTTTTATACAATTTTATTATATTTTTCTATACAAAAATTGCTTTACTTTTTTTTACTTAAGCTTTACTTTTCAGTATTTCATTTGGAGGAAAAATTCTGCAACCTTACTAATTCTCAAAAGGTCTTTCAACAAAAAAAAAAATAAGAAAAAAATTTTTTAGCTAATATATTTATATAAATTTTGTTGAGTATAATAATTTGGCCACCCACTGTATGTAAAATTTGCCCACCCGAGATAAATGGTAGATTATTTGCTGGTGGAATGCGGGTCGCGTTACATCATGCAGCAACACACTATACAACAGGCTTTTTTAATGAATATACACATTTGTCCTCCAAACCACATGCAAAGAAACCACATTGCGGTCTGGGAAATGTATGTATATATATATTTATTAAAAACTGCAACGCAACACTCCTTTCACTAGCAAGTAATCTATTATTTTGCCCAAAAGGGTCCTCTAAAATTAATATGATCTTTAGTATTCTTATATTCACATCTGATAACCCTATGAAGAGCTATTTATAATTAGGCTATAATTGGTACCCTAAACTTATTACTAGCAAAGGACGGGGTTTAAATGATGATGAAATTATACTTAGTAAGTATAGATGATTTAATTTTTATATTTACAAGTATTCATTATACTTGCAAATAATCAATAATGTTAATTTTTCTATAGTCAGAAAGACGAGAATTGAATAGCCTAATTCTTATAATTTTAATGAAGCACGAAATGACGAAATAATTATTTCTATATTTAATCAGAATTAACACATTTATAACTTTCATGTTATTTTTCATTTGCTGTTAATATGTTTACAAGTTACTTTATTTTAAATAGTTTTTTTTTAGTTTGGATAAATTCCATATATGTGATTCTAATGAATTTCGTTTCTAAGCATTTTTTATTAATAATTATAAAGTTTTGTTTTCGTTTTGAAAATTTACATCAATACCCTAAAATTATAATTAGACAATATTTTGTCAATGCTCAATTTTTATATTGACTAAAAAAAATAACTTACGATTTATAATTTCATTCAGATATACAGCATTTCATATATTTCACAACTCTAACAAGTATCCATGCCCACCATAACATCTGAGCAATTGCTAACAGGTAATAATTACAAATTTTGTATTTCTCGAACTCTAAATTTCTATAACATTAAATGCTATGTTTTTAATTTCAGATATAAATATTAAATTTATTTTTTATTAATAATTTTTACGATATTTTACAATTAGAATTTTTAAAAAATTCTAATTGATGATAATATGAAAAATATAGATTCTGTCACTTCCTTGCATTCTGTTAGGACTACCATCGAGGATACCAACGTTGAAGACTACAGTATTTATATTCTGTAAATTAGATCTTTTCTTATAAGATGAATTTCCACTTGACATAGCAGTCATTTGTCACTTAGAGAATCTTTTTTCTTCAGAGTTTTACATTTCTATTCGTCTTTATCAAAATATTAAACGGCAAAGCTATATTTCTATCACAATCATCTGAATTGGTCGCATGGAAACACTTCGGCTTTCCACTCTGAAGGATCAGGGTTCGATTCTCATGTCCCACTTCTTAGAAATATTTATCATGAGATCCGGCTCCAGCTGTCGATCTCATGTCCTTCATAATCCGGTTGATCCTTCTGCAGAGGTGAGAATTCTGTAGACGGGTTTGTTTCGCACTGCCACAAGCTGCCCAATCATGCGTGGTCTTTTTTTTTCTCTAACTTTAAGCTGTTTCCCTACGGGTATTAAACTTCAGAGAATTCTAATGCTCATTAGGGACCGCTCACACTATCGGTGAGGATAGCTGTCAGGTCAACGAACTGGGCCCGGATCCTTCTGAAAAACTTTTTTAGGTATAGGACCCGAGAATTGAACTCGGTCAGGATGGAAACTCAAGACATCTCTACTGCGGTTATTAAGCCGATCACCCATGTGGGGTCAGAAATCAGATGAAGGATGAGATTCAACAGGCTGAACGCGGACCTGTCTTAAAAATCTGTGGCAGAATTAAATTCGGATCTTCTAGGGAAGGAGTGCAACATAATTCCATGGGCCACACGATCACCAAAGATTAATTTCAATGGCCATGCTCAAAGCCCTTAAAAAACTGGAGGCGTGGAGTTAAATCTGATGTAATGCAGTCGCTCGTCATCTAGAGACGAGTTAGATGGCGACCGAATTGTGTTGCCAGGTACGATCTGATAATGCCTTCAGCTTAGATATCACAGATTGGCTGATCACAAGTTCATAGATCCCTCATATTAATTTTTGAGGTATTGGACAAGGATTTATCTCGAGTCTTCTGAGTGGAGAATCAAAGCGTTTCCAAACACCATCAATCCGGCAAGCAACAGTAAATTGTTTAAAATAGTAAAATAATTTTATAAAAATCAATCAATATTTTTTGCATTTTTACGCCCTTTTCCAATCAGGAAGATTACTAAGGGGCGGGGTCAGTTCCATCCACTGGCTGCACCCACACCCGTGGAAGACGGACTGGGATCGCCGGGCCGGGCCCAGCACCTCGAAAAAACTTTTCAGGAAATGCCGCACCAGGGTCCTCTTGCGTGGCACGCCAACGCATTCCCACTCAGTCATCCGGTGCCAGTCAATCAATATTTAAAATTGTATTTTATATATGCTCAAAATACTCCAATTTTTCGCATTTTCCTAATCGTTTAATGTTTCGAGGAAGAGAAAAATAGATTTAAAGGCCATAGAGGGTGATATACAGTATAAAATTCAAATGGTCCAGCAAAGATTGCATTGTAAATTACACAGCCTTACTTGTTATTGCATTATTTTTCAATAATTGTAGAATGTATCGATATTTCCATTAAAGGACATCTATAATAAATTTTATTTCAGAAATTGGAAAATAAGATGACTCCTACTATTTTTCTTGTTAACAGATATCTTCATTTTTCACTCAGGCAGAGCACTAAGTAGCGAGGCGAAATCATGAATATATAATAGATCCATGAAACAAATCTTTCTACAAACTGGCACCTGTGCGGAGAGGTCTGCAGGATTGTGGAGGACAGGAATCGATGGGCCGGATCCGGATCCCATGAATAAATTTTTCAAGAAGTGGGACTCAAGAATCTAACAGAGCTTTATAAAAGCACAATGTTTTACACAATGCTAAACATTTCCTAGAGTTATGAACAATTTTATCCAGATGGCATATACTCGCTTTGATATATATATATATGTACCATCTTGATAAAATTAATCTTGATATATATATATATCAAGGAACTTGAATATAGACTAGAAGAAGCGCTCAATGTTATAAAGGTGAAGTCCTTTTGAATAGACTGTTGGTAGACTACTTTCCGAACGTACATTCAACGTTATAATAAATTGACTTTATTTTGGTGGCCAGACTAGCCCATTTATTTTAATAAATATGATGAACAGCTCTTAATAGTTAATAAAAAAGGGTGTAGTACCCAAATATTGAGTATTAAATCATTTTTTATTATAATTTTTTATAAATACATGTTTTCAATAATTTCAAATGAAGTGCTCAAAATACTCCAATTTTTCGCATTTTCCTAATCGTATAATATTTCGAGGAAGGAGAAAAAAATAGATTTAAAGGCCATCGAGGGTAAATTTTAAAAAACCATTATTATATGTATTTTATTCTAAAATATGTTATTAAAAATAAAATTTTATTCACTCCATTTGTGTTTATTTTTTAACAAAGATTATAATCAAACAATAAACAAGATCATAATTATAGTTGCCGGCACGAAAGTTGGAGGAAAATGACGCATGCGTATTTGAGAAAATGTTATTCAACCAATCAGAAACGGTCAGGAAACAGAGCATTACTTATTCCAGATACTTCCGTTAGTGAAATCGCAGACGACATAGGCTTATCTTTTG
>AYEL01083335.1:0-20897 GCA_000484575.1 Olivierus martensii | reverse complement strand
CCTTGAATAAACATACTACGATCAGAAGTAGACGCCATTACGGTTTAGTAAGAGGAACTCTGGGTAAATCCAGATCACTGCAGTCGATAAGGACATACAACACGCATGCGTCATTTTCCTCCAACTTTCGTGCCGGCAACTATACATTATTAATAGCAAATAATAGCACTATTAATACCGAATCGACTCAGCGGACACGCTTCCTACAACGTAGCTGCCGGGTCGGCCTACGAAAATATTTATCATGGGGTCCGGGCCCGGCCCGTCGATCCCCGTCCTCCACAATCCGGCTGATCCCTCCGCAGGGGTGGGCAGCCTGTGGAAGGGCTTGTTTCGCCCCATCACTTAGTATTCTCTCTGAATGGAAAGTGGCGTCATCTGTTAACAAAAAATAAACGTAGCTGCCGTCGAACTGGTTTTGGCTGGATCAGACAAGGTCAGCTATCTCGCTTTAGGCTGCTACCGCTCATTGTAGCGCTCCTGTCAGTCTATATTTATGTTCCATGATATATATATATATATATATGAACTGTGTATACTGTGGAACTGTGGAAGTGTTAAAATTTTCACTACCAGGAAAAAATGTGGCGCTTTATGGATAAATAATCCATTCAGATATGCATCATTGCAATAATAAAACTTTTATTATTCATAAAACAGTTATAGAATTTCAGCATGAGCTCCATCCAACGATGGGCAAAATTAAACAAGGGAACGAGTGTCTTCTCAAGAGAGAGAAATTAGACTGATCAGTGGTAAATTGAGACACAATCAATCATAGTAAAGAAATAAAGCAATTGAGGAACAAGAATCACAGTCTCTTGTATTTTGTAAAGGTTTAGGTGTAACTATGAATTAATGTGTTGAGGCAAAATTGATTAAAATACAAGAGACATAGTTACACCTAATTATCAGACGGGAATTTGGAAAATTAATATGAAATTAATTCTTACATCTAGAGATGCTGAAACTCAAGCTGACACTAAGTAAAAGTTTGGGAAAACTCCAATTTTTTTGGTGAATATTAACTATGATATTAACTCTGTGCACTTGAAATACACTTAATCACTGGTCAACATAATTACGGCCTTAATTATAAGTTGCGCTTAATTTTTATTTCGAGATATTTGATTGTCTGGCCATATTGTATCAAATTTAATGATCATAAAAAATAAGAACTGTGGCTAATTGACATTAGTAAAAAGGCAAAGAAGATTAACATATCGCACACATATTTCTAAAGTGACACAAGTGCCAACATATAAATGCAAGTCAAAAACTTGCATTTATATGTCGGCATTCGCGACCCCATTTGGGGTCGCGACCCATAGTTTGAGAAGCGCTGATAGGCAATGCTATTGAGGCAATGTCAGAAGCATGCCCATTTTTGTGAAAAGATCAAACTGTAAAGCAGGATGGGCAATCCGCGGCCCGCGTCGCACAAAATATTATAAAATAAATAAAATAAAAAATTTCTTAACCGAGAAAACGAAATATAGATTTTTATAGCATAGGGTGGCCATCTTTTGAAAATAGTGAAGCGGAACAAAAAGAGAATGAAATGGGAATAAAAATTTTTTATTATATAAAATTTTTAATAGAACAAATTAACAAAAATAAGTTTTAATTTTTACACATAATATATACATATTTTCTCAAAAAATTAAATTGCATAACTGTGTAAAAATTATATTAATGACCTGTATGTCCAGCATTTTGACTCATTGTGTCCAGCAAATGAAGTGTGAGACCTTGGAAGGTCTAAGAATCATTTCAGCTGGAATTCGATCTTCTATAATTTTCGTTCTAAGTAAACTATTCTTAATCTCAGAAAAATATTCGATAGAAAGCAGATTGTCAAATTTGAAACTTTAAATAATAAAAGAAGCATAGCAATTTGAAAATAATTATGATCAAAATTTAAAAAAAAAAAAAATGCTTTTCTTCTCTCTCTTTTTCTTCGCAGACACTTTTGCAACCGTATCATTACCAATTATATCATTATATTGGGTAATCGTATCGTTTAACCAATTTTGATGAAATTTGGAATATTGATCCAAATCTAAGAAACATTGGTATTTCTTAGATTACATTTCAAATAATACAAATGATTTCGATTTTAGGTAATTTATTTAAATTTCAGCCCAATAGTGTTAAAATAAAGGGAGTAGCTAAATTATTTATTGTGAAATCTTATAGAGATCGCATCATTCAATTGATTTAAATCAAATTTGATATATTACTAATTCGTATACTATTTAGTGCTATCAAGAAATTTTATTTCGATTGAACTAAAAATAAGCAGCGCATTTAAGTTAATGTGTTAGCATATTGTTGCTAGAATTCTTTCTTAGAGAAGTGGTTTTTTATACAAAAACCAAAGTACAGTATTGAGCAATTAGGATGTTTGTTATAATTTAGAAATGGCTACTTGGCTTACATCATTGTTTTTTATTACATTTTTAACTTTTCAATTAAATGTTATAGTTGCTTTTAAATTGTAAACAATATCTTAACTTCTCAGTACTATAATTACAAATCTTCTGTTATCTTCTATATTATAATTAGTCAAACGTGGCTGGCTGGAGTCTTTTTTTCGGATGAACCACTGTACCGATTTCTATAAATAGGGTATTGTTAGAAAAATCTAACTTTCTGATGTCTGCGACAACAGATCTTTTTTTATTTGGCCATTTTTTAGGGCTCTAGGGGCCGAATTTTTATTTTTAGACAATAAATATAAATAGATGGCGCTAAGTGTCAAAGAAAGGGGCAACAGCTAACATACCTGCATTACTATTATAAGATTTTTTACAGAATTACTTAGCTAAAAGAATTATTACTGATTATGATACAATTTACAGAATTACTTAGCTAAAAGAATTATTACTGATTATGATAGAGGATTACAGAATTACTTAGCTAAAAGAATTATTACTGATTATGATACAGGACACTTTAGCCACCTTTTCATTGGATGTTTTATTTTAAAGGAATTTTTATGCTGAATTTACCTCTTCATTGGATGTTTTATTTTAAAGGAAATTTTATGTTGAATTTGAAGTTAAGCCTGTTCTATATCCATAATTGATGGTGATACATTACATATCTCAAATGAAATTTGCTTATATTTTATCACGCAAAGAAATTATAATCAGTAAATAAATTCAGCACAATTTTAAAATAAGAAGTGGGATGAATACTCGTAATAAGAAGTGGGATGAAATTATGCAATAGAAATTATAACCATTCATCAAGCTGTAAACTATCCCCTTTACAGGAGTGCAGCCCCACCCCACGGGGACCCCGGTGCCCGTAGGGAGATGAAAGTGGGTGCAGCCCACCAGGGAGATGAAACCATCCCTGTTGAGGTGGGTCCCACCCGACGGGGGCCTCTTAACTGGGTGGGGCTGCACCGGCCTCCCTGGCGGGTGCAGCCCCCCCCACCCGACTGGGGCCTCCGCCTCCCTGGCGGGTGCAGCCCCACCCAGGAAATGAAACCGGGTCCCACAGGCCTGGGGTCCTCGCGGGCCCACCCGTGGAGTGGGGCCGTCAGGGGCACAGCGCCCGTGGGGCGCAGCCTCCTCGGGCCCCGGGCCGTCGGGGGCACGGCGCCCTTGGGGTGCAGCCTCCACGGGCCCCTTACAATTACTACACATTTGAACTAATGCTTAATAAAATATATAGTAAATAAATTTTCAAGATAAACTATTATTATACAATATGGTGTTATATAAAGTAAGATAAGATTAGATCACAATAGTATATTTCCGCTCATTTATATGAGCGGGGAATTTCTAGTTAGTTATTATTTAATTGAATACAGTATACAATATCAATATCGATTAAAAGTATTAGCAATTAATGTCCAATATTTTTGACTGATATTGCATTATATTTTATCAATTTGATAACTTTTGAGCTGAAATCGAATAAACAAAGTTTCTCCAAAATAAATATAAACAAATTATTATTATAATTTTAATAATTTTGAAAGTTTTATTTTTTTATAAAATGAAAACACTGTTAACACAACTAATTTTGAAAAAAATTTATTATTATTATTATTATTATTATTAATTTTATTATGTTGCTATTAAAGTTTTGAGAAAAATGACTAAATATTAAGATAACTTCCATATTACCTGAAGAAGAAGAAGTTTTTGTTTAAAATGCCACGATGTCGCTGCAGTAACAGATGAATGACAATAATAGTTCAAGATGTCTGAAAACGTGGAGGAAGTTTTGAATGAAGAAAACAATTCCGTCACGTTTGAGTCTTTGGTAAGACCGATTTTGCTAATAATTTTATATAACATAGAATGTTAAAGTCTTCTTTTTATGATTATTAATATAATTCAATTACACAACAGAATCAGTTTTAAACTTATCCATCCTGATCTTAATTTTTTTTTGTCATAAGGAATAGTATTTTATATTATAATAAAAAATAACCAAAAACTTTGAAACGACAGGATTAAAAATCGCAAGGAATTTCGACCTTCCTTTACCTTATTCCATAATTAAACACTTCGGAGTTCATTCCTGAAGATCCCATGTGGGATCGAAGCCCAGTTCTCAAGTTATGGAGCCCTAAAGTTGGTGCTCGGAATTATGTTGTTTCAAAATTTTTGCAAAACTTTTATAGATGATCGAATATTTTAAAAATTTTAAATGTATTTTATCATTCAGAATCGAATGAAATCAATTTAAATAAGCTATGACTTACCTTTACGAAGTTACGTAATTTTTTTCACTTGTGACGATATGTCCATTCCGAAGCTTGATAGAATTCCCAAACACTGTATTTAATTTTATTGTTTTTGTATACAAAACATCTTATTAATTATATCACATTCATTCACTTTTCCACATTAAATAAATAAAACATCAAATATGATAGGATTCTACTTTGACTACCTTGCATTTCGCGTCTGATTCTAGTGCAACTATGGATAATAAGTCGCGTTATAGTCCGTCTTAATGCTTGTTGCTTTTTTCGTACTTGATAAAATAGATGTTGATATATTTGTGAATACATATTAGCATTTACTTTATCGAGCCCGAAAAAATATTTACATTTTAATTATTTTCCTTCATATGCATATTAACATCGACTTTAATATATGCATGTGGTGCCGTGAAAATGCTAGCAGTCAAGGTAGAATTCTATCTCAAGGGATTTAAAATCCCTTGAGATAAAATTCTACCTTGACTGCCTTTAAAGAAAGAGATCATCATCTTTGTCAGTCAGTTGAAAGAGTTAGATATGAATAGTATATATCAGGGCTGTCCAATAGGCGGCCCCAGGGCCGCATGCGGTCCGCCAAGCCATTTTGTGCGGCCTGCGAGGCTTTCACAGTTTGTAATAGAATATTGCTTTTTAATATTTTTCCACTTTTATTTGTACCTTTTCTTCATCTGTAAGGAATAGCCCAAAGTTTTTCGATGCTCATTTTCACAGGTTATAATAATTTATTTAACCTGTGAAAGTGCTTAGTTTTTTGTAATTAATTATTCTACACAGTATGAAGTCTTAACAATTCACACTGCATAAGCTTGTGAACCAATGAAATGTGAAAAATAAAATGAGAGCTGTAAGATGATGAACTATTGCTTTAAGTACATTCTAGAAATGAAAATTATTTACATAATATTATGGTAAAACCATGATGGTTAAAGGACATGATATTGGTCCAGTATTTTGATTTTTTTTCAATTTCATAGGCAACAATAGAGTTTCTGTTACAAATCTATTTGTACTGTATTGTAATGTATAGTTATGTACATGGTTTGAAATGTCTTTTTATGAATGTTTAACATTTATTTATTGCTATTAATGTTCTTATTTTCAATTTTTTTTTGATATTTCATATTTGAAAAAAGAACTCAAACCTGGGAATATGTAAATCAAGAACTACCTATATTTTTTGTCACAGATTCCTAATTCACATTAAGATTGCACTATGGTACATTAATGTATTGATATCAGAAAGTATAAACATTTCAAGTATTATCAAGCACAATATAATGCAATATACATAATTAAAGATTAACCAAAGACCTCTTTTATATATATGTAGTATTTGAAATTTTTTTATTGGTAACAACTTTGGATTTTTAAATTCAAGGGAGGCAAAAAATATTCCAAGAATAAAGTTTTCTATTTTTCTGTTAAATATTTTTTGTTATGTATTAGTTATATATTTTTATTTGTAGGGAATCATAGATGTGTTATGTGAAGCATGCAAGGCTTTAAAATGGAAACAGCCAACAAAAATCCAACAAGAAGCTATTCCTGTTGCACTAAAAGGTAGAAGCATTATTTTTTGAAATTTTATAAACTGTTGGCTCTGTTTTTTGTGCTTAAAAAACAGAAAGAATTAATTTTAAATTTTACTTTTATTAATAAAACAAAATAAAAATCAATAATTTATGGTAATAGATTATTTTTGAATATCTCTAATTTATTATGAATAAATTTTTGTTGAAATATTTGGAAAAAATATTTCATTAAAAATGATGATAATTGATGACAATGATATATTGCTACTAATCTTTATCAAATATTCATATTTTTTAATAATGATTCATATATATATTTTTTTCAATACCTGGTATGATTATTTTTAAAATACATTATGCATTTGAAACAGATGTTTTTGAAAAATGTCATATTAAATAATAAAGTACAGTATCTTTGGTTCATACTAAAAAAAAGATTTAACTCATTTCTTAACTACACTTATTGAAACTTGTAGGTCAAATATTCTTTAATAAGTTTCTTAATATTATTTAAGCATAATTAATATTCATGAACTTATTAAAATTCATATTTTCTTTACTTTTATCAAAAAATTTTGAAATTTTTTGAATTCATTTTGTTTCTATGTTTTTCTGTAACTGTAGAATTTTTTTTTATATTTATGTATTTTCAGAATTAATTGTTAAGTATATTAATCAAAGACATATGATTCTCTTTTGTAATTATTTAGCTTTACAATCAAATAATTATTATTACATTAGTAACTAACTACTAGTCTTTTGAGTAAAACAAGACATGATCAATGAAATTCAAGCACTGTATAGAGCTACAATAGTTAATAAAACTAAATATTATTCACATTTTGTCATCTGAACTGTGTTATATAATTGATAACAAAAGTTATGTAATTTTATCAAAATTTAATTTAGAAGCAGTAATTTTTATCTGATATATTTTTCTATACAGGTAGGCCTTGATTAGTGTGAATAATTGGTTCCACGAATTTCTCGCACTATTTGAATTCGCACTATTCGAAGTATTAATTATATGTAAAATATGGTAATTGGTTCTTGCTTTGTGAGATTCCGGCCATTAGCTAACCTCACGATGAATAACCACAATACTAACTTAACACTGTTTAAAAATTATTTATTTTCATATTTTACATTGTTGTTCATCATCTAAATTAATAACTTACCAGAAATATTTATTTTCATATTTTACATCATTGTTCATCATCTAAATTAATAACTTACCACGAATTGTGTCTCATACCATCATTAAACCAACCGCCAAATTGAAATCAAAATAGCGAATCGAAAGCGGAAGTTGAGCGCCGCCTGGCCGCCAATTCTGGATCGAGAATTGAGTGGATAGTCCGATTTGCGATTAACATTGCAACTTTATTGAATCAGTAAATTAGTTCCAGATAGAACTAATAAGCTAAGTTAATGAACCAATGAGAAATCATCGTTTTCTATTTGTTTATTAGCAGAATATGACAGCAAAAGATGATAAAAGAAACTTCTATTTGTTTATTAGCAGAATACGACACCAAAAGATAACAAAAACGCTATTTGTTTATTAGCAGAATACGACACCAAAAGATAAAAAAAAACAAATTTCTATTTGTTTATTAGCAGAATACGACAGCAAAAGATAACAAAACTTATTTGTTTATTAGCAGAATACGACAGCAAAAGATAACAAAAACAAATATTTTTCACAAGTTTTATTTTAAATAAAGAAATCAGATAATAAACAAAACAAAATAAATAATAATTTCTATTTGTTTACTAGCAGAATATGACAGCAAAAGCTAACAAAAACAATTTTTTCACAAGTTTTATTTTAAATAAAGAAATCAGATAATAAACAAAACAAAATAAATAATAAATTTTTAAATAAAGAAATCAGGTAATAAACAAAAGAAAATAAATAATATCGATAGCACTAAAATAAAGAAATCAGATAATAAACAAAAGAAAATAAATAATATCGGTGGCACAGCGATATAATTAAAAGAAATCAGGTAATAAACAAAAGAAAATAAATAATATCGGTAGCAATGCAATATAATAGGCAAATAATTTTATAAAGACATCCTTATTTTAAAAAATTTAACGAAGAATGCTTTTATGTCGCTCAATCACATCCATTTTTTGCTGTAGCATAATCACTAAGATATGTCGCTCAATCACATCCATTTTTTGCTGTAGCGTAATCACTTCTCTCGCTCAATCACATCCATTTTTTGCTGTAGCGTAATCACTAACTTCTTTTTAATCACATCCATTTTTTGCTGTAGCGTAATCACTGACCTCTTTTTTTTCTCACATCCATTTTTTGCTGTAGTGTAATCACTAACCTCTTCTTTTTTTTATCCTTATTTACAAAAAATTTAACAAAGAATGCTTTTATGTCGCTCAATAATTTTTTGCTGTAGCGTAATCACTAACCTCTTCTTTTTTTCATTTCCTATTTTACCGTCAAAAATGTTCTTCCTTTTATCCATTTTGATACTTTTTAAAATAGAAAATTATGTACTATTCTGTATGTATGCGATAGCAAAGCTAAATAATAGTATAGTAATGTTAAACAGTTAACGGCAAAAAGCTTTTTGATGTTTCACCTCTTCAAAGCCAAGTGACTATTCTTGGACTGCTCCTCATCCGATTTTACTAACTGAAAATTAACGGTAATTTGTTAATTGACATCATAAAAGGAGACGGAGCTTTGTTAATAAGACTGGTCTATGCTTACAACTCGCATTAATCAAATATTTGCTTGCACTAACTAAAAAACGGTATCATTTTTGTGTGTCACACTAATCGAAATCGCATTATTTGAACTCGCACTAATCGAGGCCTACCTGTATTTTAATAGTTTTGATGAGCATTTTTCAAAAAATATATGAATCTATAACATAAAAAAAATCATTGTCTAGAAACAACAATTCTCTAAAACAGTTGTAATCTTAGCTGATTTACACTAATTGCTCAACAAAAAACTTTTTGATCAAGAAATATCCTGGAATATATGTAAGAGAGATTTTTCAGGAAATGATTTGTCAGATATTGCAGTTATAATGCCATGCCCATTTAAAATAATAGAGAATTATTTATATTCATATTTTTGTATCTTTTGTCTAAATTAATCAATAATTTCAAGAAACTTATCCTAAAATTAAACATATGTTTAAAAATATAAGAATATATATATTTCCTTAGTATATTTATAATGATTATATTGATCATTAAAAATATAAAGCTAATTAAATTAATGTCAAGTAGTCTATTTTAATATAGATGATATTTTAAAACTGGAAATACATTAAAAATTTCAGCTAGATTAAATATGCTATTAAATATAGAAAATTTTATTACTATTACAGGTTTCCCCCATTTTATGAAAGTTGATCATTGCTATGAAACCTTTTGTAAACCAAAGAAGCAATTATCATTAATTTATATGAGAAAAATGTTTGATCATTCCCTGACCCAAAAAGTTGTTCAGATGGCCACATGGTAAAGCAATGGCCTTCTATCTTAGATGATCCAGGTTCAGTTCTGGTCACACAACTCCAATTGTTCATGAAGTGTAAAGATCCAACATCATGGAAACCATGTTTCAACATTCCAGTTAACCCTATCATGAGTGTTGAACAGCCTGTGATGGGCTAAAAGTAGTCACTACCAGATAAAGTATATCCCATGTCTGATATGCTGGCTTAATTAATCTAAACTAATCTAACTCAGAATCCAAAAAATAGCCCAGAAAATCATACCAAATAAAACATAAAACCTATTTTATGTTATTTGGTATGTTATATACCCAGTTTTTTTACTGTGTATAACATCTTTATGAGCTCTGTTAGGTTCTCTGATATCTTAAGACATACCTTGCAAACAGATTGTATAAAATAAATCAAGAATAAAGCACAGATATTCAATGATACAGTTCAAAGTTATGATGGCTTAGTGCTGAGTATAATTCCAGGGGAATGAATTTGATGGTAGCACTTTTCTGCTCAGATGCTCATTGCCACTATATGGTTCACTGCAAAACAAATGCTAAATGCTATTTTTTATTTTGTTTTTTTCATAAAAGCAGAAATCTTTTTTAAATTTCTTTCAGATAGTAAAAGCAAGTACAGTAAAACCATTTTTTATTTTGTTTTTTTCATAAAAGCAGAAATCTTTTTTAAATTTCTTTCAGATAGGTTTTACTGTACTTGCTTTTACTGTCATGTTGGACAGCTCTATATGTTGGATACCTCTCTATGTTGAACGACTTTTCCTGGAACTGGACAAAAGCCTATATTTTACTATATGTCCAAACCTCTATATTCTGGACCCTCTCTATCTTGTATCTTGAACAACTGTTTGTAATAAGATGGACACTTTTTGTTTATTGGTTGAAATAAAATCTGAAATTTTATTTAAATTTAGAAGATTAATCAAAGGAATTTGTGAAAGAGAAATTTATAATATTGATTAGTCATGCCTTGAGATGGTTGCTGATGACTTATAAATTCATGGTTTACTTATTACTGTAAATATATCAGGATTCACGGACCCCGACCCCAGGCCTACCGGTTGACGACAATCCAAATAAAGTTTCAGGTGAATGTTCAGTTCATATTCCAAAAGACGAGGAAATTGATTAATAACAAACTCCATTTTTAATAGTAATAATATGGAACAAACTTTATTTTTCAAGACACGACCAACTGGTCCGTTGTACAATGTTAAACACAATAAATAAAAATTAAACAACCTTTCTAGTCCTTGTAATTTCTTTTTCCAGCCGTCCAAACACAAACAAACATAAAGTCCAGAAACAAATATACAAAACAGCACGTTAACTCCACAGGAACAACACAGCACAACTTCCACAGTGACAACACAAACATCCACAACGGCTGCTGGAGGACTAACTACCAGAGGAAACGGTCATCTGGTTTTATACTTTTCTGACGTCACTAAATAATTTACATGAATCTTAATTCAAATTCACATTAGCCATAATTCAATATTTCACAATACAAAGAAAAATTTAGTATGATAATACTTTCTATTAAGTTCTTTTCAAACCGTATAAAACAACATTTGTTACACAACTAAAGCAAAACTAAGGACGTCACCTAACATGACGTCACAACATGGCAAACACAACGACCAGGACAGCCACGCCAGCCAACAGGTGGCGATCTCTCTCCCTTTTTTTTCCTTTCTTTTCCTCTTTTTTTTTTTTTTTCTTTTTTTTTCCACTCTTTACAAATACAGACATTGAGCATTGAGAAAAATCAAACCAAAACTAGCCAAATTATAGCTAGAATATTTTATTGCAATAAAATTAAAAATATTTAGGCTATAATTGGATAGTTTTGGTTTGATTTATATTTTACTTTTTTCTTTGAGAATTGTATGCTGTTTCTTCTGTTGCTGTGATTAGTGATCATTTACTATTTTGGATGCCGTGAGATGGATTTATTATGTTGCATGACAAGAAGTTTCACAATTAACTATTCAGAAATGTTTTAAAAAAGCTGGGTTCCTGATAGATTTCACTGAGAAAAGAATGCAAGAGGTCAATAACTTTGACCTAGGAGAACTGAGTGCTCTTCCTGAGAACTATCATCATAAAATTTTAACTGAAGATTTTACAAATTTTGACAGCAATCTTGTTCATTGTGAATATGAAAATTATATAGCCAGTGATTTAATTGAAAAGATTATATCCAGGCCAATTCATATAGAGACTTTGTTGGAAGAGGAACCGAAAGATCACGAAACAGTTTTGGAGTATATAGAGGAATTTGAACAATAAGTATTTTCTAATAATGAATAAGAGATTGTTAAAACTCTATTTAATATAAGTAAAAATAAAATTGAAAATATGTGGATGAAGTGTAAATTAATATAAAAAAGGCAAATTCTACTTACAGACTTCTTTTCAAATAAATAATTCCTATGTTGAAAGCACTGACAGACTGCAGTGTATATTTGATATTTTTGAGTTCCATTTAAAATAATAAAGATTTTCAGTTTGATTTGAATAAAGGTTTGCATTGACATAAAAATGTAGTGTTTTGTATGTTTATAAAAAATTTTGATTTTATGAATCTCTCTATGTTGACCACCTCTTTTAGTTGAACACATTTTGAAGAAACCAAATGTGTCCAACATAGAGAGGTTTCACTGTATAAATATAGGTCTTTTGTAAAAGCAAAATGATACAAAATAAGCCTTTGTAAAGCGAGGAAACCTGCATTTATAAAATTTTCTATATTTGTGATGATAAAAAAATTTTATTTGCTTATTTGTATTAATTTTTGTTAATCTATTATTATATTTTTATGTGGCCCAAAAATATATAAATTGAAATTTTTGAAAATGATTCCACATTGTTTTATTCAATTTTTCTTTTTTTGTTTATTTCCTGTATATATTTTAAAAATAAGATTTTATTTATGATTTATTTTATTTTATAGGTAGAGATATCATAGGATTAGCAGAA
Source organism: Olivierus martensii (assembly GCA_000484575.1). Taxonomy (NCBI): domain Eukaryota; kingdom Metazoa; phylum Arthropoda; class Arachnida; order Scorpiones; family Buthidae; genus Olivierus; species Olivierus martensii. The sequence continues at coordinate 8,110 of AYEL01083335.1, read as the reverse complement.
ACTGGTTCAGGCAAGACAGGAGCATTTGCTCTACCTATTTTGCAAGCACTCTTAGAGAAGCCTCAGCGACTCTTTGCATTAGTATTGACACCAACAAGAGAATTAGCTTTTCAAATATCTGAACAATTTGAAGCTTTGGGAAGTTTTATTGGAGTAAAATGCAGTATGTAATTAACACATTTTATAATTTTATAATAAAATTTCTAATAAGTTATCTATATCAATATTTATACAAGCATTAAGATTTCACAATTTAAAATTTCTAATAATAAAAAAAAAATAAAAATAACAGATCATAAAGTTTTATATTTTCTATAAACTATCAACTTTCTTTCAAAATTTTTCAATAAAGACAAGTCAATACCAAAATTAAAATCATAAAAGTGTATTTTTTTATATAAAAAAAAATAATAGAATGGAGCTGAGATTTGATTTCATAATGTTTTTGCAAAATATTATAATAATTATTGTATTTTATATTTTTGTGAAATTATATGATTTCATATGTATTCATTGAAAGTGGGACAATTTGGGAAAAAATTGTAAAGATTCTGAAGTATTACTATAAAATTTTATATAGTTATTCAAATGAGAAATTTCAATGCATAAATACTAAATTTAGTAATGAAAATATATTGTCAAAAAAAATGTCTTCAATCCATATTCAGTTCCAGCTTAAAAAATTTTTAAAAATTCAAAAACTTATAAACATCATTCTAGTTATTACATTTCGTACAAAAGGTTACAAATATTTCAGAGAGTAACAAAAATAAAAATAAGATATTTATAATAGATAAATATCGTAATTAAAGTATTAAACATGGACACATTTTCAAATATAACAGTAAAATTAGTATTAATTGTTCATAGCATATGGGTAATCCCATAGTTCCATTCGTTAGAGAATGATGTACTAACCTGTTCATTGATGACGTTTGCATGAAATCTTCTTTCTGTTATAACTCATGATTCTTATAAATATGTGTCATAATTAATTATTAATAGTAATAAAATATGATTATTGTAAATATAGATTGGAAACACTTCTTTTTAGAATAAATTTTCATTACTGCATTTAGTGCTTGTGTTTTGTTTTTTCTTGAGCTAAAAGCAGAGTTTAAGTAAAGAATCTTCAAATGAGAATTGCATTTCATTTATAATCTTATTGCTTCTGTTTTATTTCTAAATATTTTTAATAGTATATATAATAATTTAATTAATCATTTAAATCACTTTAAGATGATCTTAATAATTTTAGAAATTCAGCTGAATTTTTATTATTATTTTTATTTTAAATACTTTAGCTGTCATTGTTGGAGGCATTGATATGATTACACAAGCTCTATCATTGGCTAAAAAGCCTCATATAATTATAGGTAAGTTGTTTAATATTACAAAGAATTATTTATAAATAGCAATGATGATATAGATATCTTTAAGAGAGTTTAGCTGAAATATTGGAAAACAAATCATTTCTGTTTAGTAAGTTCTGTAAAACAAAAATTTCAAAACAAACTGAGAAGGTATATATGATTATATTATGAAATTACACATAAAATAATAATAAATATTGAAGTAAATGAACTTATTTTCAGATATATATATATATATATCTGAAAATAAGTGAAAATGCTTAAGAATAAATGTGAATACAGATGATAAGCTAGATCAGATCAAAATTTTATTATTAAATTATATATATATATTGTTGTGTCCTTTTCTCCACGAGTCTGTTCTCTAACTGCTGCGAAAGTATCAGAATGCCAAAAAAAATCAGCTCTGCACCAAGCACAGAGTGACTCTCCCTCTCCGTAAACAATCCTCTCCCCATCAACCCAGCTGACCTCACCCTCTTCCCAGGTTCACATATTTTGTTCACATCACTAAGTTGACGACGGATTGTCAGGTTGATTTTCTACCTTCAAAACAACACTTTTATGTGTCAGGAAAGCTGTCTATACAAACTGTAACACTGCCCCCGTTATGAGACTGCATGTCCCAGGCAGTACAGCCCAAAAAGAAAAGGACATTTAATCACTAGAATTATAGTATGGCACCAATCTGTCATAGTGCATTATTTTAGATTTACTAGATGGTGTTCGTTGAATCCTTAAAACGACTTTGTTTATCTGTTTCAGGACCACATATGGTCCTTCCCAGCAGGACTGGAACTTGGGAGAGAGTCCTCTCCGACATTTCGGATCTTCAAGACTGCATCATTACTGTTTGTACAGAGCCTTCAGTGTTCTACTGATACTCAAGGTTGTGAGCAACTCCATCCATCATGCTGAACTGTATTTGGATGTTGATGGAAAACATTTTGAGCACAAGTTTAGTTTTTGCTTGTTGATTAGGTTCTGTATTTTCAATTTATTGATTTGGGGTGTTATGTTTTGATGTTGGTTTGTTACTTACACGTCAGAAATAACTATTAACCCTTTGCATGTAAAAATGTTCTTGTTTCATTTTTGTGTGAACTATTCATCTGATTTCGATGAAGTGTTTTAAAGTGTTCAGAATTGAATGCTGAACATGTTTGTAATTGGAAATATTTCCCTATCTGTTAGTTTATGATACAGAATTCGCAACTGTCCTCATTTGCATAATCAATTCATTTGAAGATCTCCATCAGGTAGCCCACCCATGACTTTCTATTTGTTGGCATTAACAGATTTTTGAAATTTATGATATTTATCAAGTTATTTGGAGGGGTACAGTCTTTTCTTCCACTCTGTATATAGTTTATTTCAGTCATTCTAAGCAGATAGCACAATAAGTTTCATATCACATATCATTTATAATAATTATGAATAATATATGGTCAATTAAAATTGATCAGTCAGTGAATTATAGACTAGTTGATCAAGTTTAGTCAAGAACATTCTCAAACATAAAAGAATGTTTCAGTTATACTCAGAGACAGTCAGAAAGTTCAGAAATAATAAAAATTGTTCCACTAAATAAATTATTTTAAAATTTATTTGAGCAGATTATTTTATTTAAAAAAAAAAAATCATCATTATTATTATTATTATAGATAAATTGTTTAAATCATCTGTTTTGTAGTTAAAAATTTGATAATTTTGCAGCCACTCCTGGAAGATTGGTTGATCATCTTGAAAATACTAAAGGATTTAATTTAAAGTCTCTAAAATATTTGGTAAGTAAAAATTTATTGAATTTATATTTTTAAGTATTAATTAAATTAAAATATCTAATTACTGAAATCAATACTCTAACTTTTCTTAATCTATTTAAATTGCTGTAAAAATTTTCAAACTTTTTATAAACATTAGTCTGAATACAACTAATTTAATGCATAGCATATTACTTAAATACATATGCTCTTCAAGTTACAAACATAATTCATACATAAGTTTTGTGTATAACTCAGATATTGCTGTTATTTAGCCCCTAAAAGTACTAAAATAACTTTATACAGTGTTTTGTAATATATTTCACAATTGGACCGATTAGAAGTTTCTTATTTCACAGATTTGGACAAAAAGTTCTGATTATAAAATGAGAGATTTTTTAATGTAATCATCACCATCTTAAAATAATACTGCAATATATTAATTAACTATGTAATTTTATATAATATTGATTGCTATAGCATTCTGATACAATATTGTTTAAAATTATTGAACAGTTTTTGAAATATTGTGAAATTGAGAATGAAATTTCACATTCATAAGTATGGATGTTCATAACTTCAGGAATGCATGTAATGACAATGTTAAAATTAAAATCAGTCAGCTATAAACTGATTTGTCAATTGTCATTTTTGAATTAATGTTGTATAATTTGGAATTTTTTTTCTCAATATTTAGATTTTATTATTATTTTTGATTATAAATAGAGTGGAAAAAAGTTGAAGGTTGTCTAGCAAAAGTTTATTCATCAATATTTATAAAGTTTTATATTAACTATTTTTTTACACAATATAATTTCAAATTCAAAATTTTTAAACATTTTATTTTAAAAATTAATTCTTAGATGCAGTTTAGATTAATGTTTTATGATTTTAAAGTTTACTTATAATTTATTATCATTAATTTATTATATTATTGATGATTTATTATAATTTTATTCATTTCTTAATATGATTGTAATATAAGATCTTCCTTTCTCTGTTTTACTAATACTACTATTTAAAAAATTTATTATTATTAATATTTATGGTTTCTATTTAATTCTATGATTTTTGTATAGTCTATAATAATAATAAAGTATTCATTTATTATTATTTGTTTTAAATTATTAATTTAAAATATGAATTTTGATTATAGTATATTTGCTATTAAATTAATTTACTTTTTCTTGGAGATTTTGCCAATTGATATTGATTTGACAATCATTCTTCTTTCATTATATTTTATAGCCATTAAAATTGTGCATTTAAAATTTCTAATTAGGTAATGGATGAAGCTGATAGGATACTAAATATGGACTTTGAACAAGAAGTTGATAAGATTCTAAGACAGATCCCAAGAGAAAGATGCACTTATTTATATTCTGCAACCATGACAAAAAAGTAAATAATTTTATTGTGTCATTTTATGATAAATAACAATTCCTTTTTACTTTAATTATAATTCATAAATATCTTAATTTAGGTTCAAAAACTTCAAAGGGCATCACTCTCTGATCCAGTGAAAGTGGAGGTATCTCACAAATATCAAACAGTAGAAAAATTACAGCAATATTATATTTTCATCCCATTAAAATTTAAGGTGAAAAGTTTTAAATATTTAAAATTAAATACAGTGCTCCCCAGATATAACACTGTCATTTATACTGCAGGTCTTTCCTGTTCCCTATCCCTTTGAAAGAGATTCTTAAAAAATATGTAATTGATGTCCTCCCATTTTGCTAATTTTTTGTTTCCATCTTAACAAGAACAAAACTAAAACTTACAATATTTCCAGAACTATTATCATCATATATATTAATAGTGATACATAGCTGGCTAGATGTGTAGTTATCCTTTTTGCAGGTGAAGCATATACCAATAAATAGGGTATTGTTAGAAAAGTTTAATCCTCAGATTTTTGACATCCAATTTTTTTAAATTATTTTATTAATAATTTAAAAATTAAGGGATAAAAATTAAATTAAAACTGTAGTTTCCTTAAAAATGATAAAATCTGTAGGTGGCTCTATAATCTAATAGTGGCTGCCATCTAATGATTCCTTATACAAATTTGGAGGAGTTTTTCAGTATACTTCAAGTTATAAGAATAAATCACAAGATATTTGCTCATTTTTATAAATAGGTAATTGTCTAGTTATTACAGTTTGATGAAATAATAAGAATTTGAATTCATATTAATAATTTTGATGTTGATATATATGAATTTCAAAATATCTTTGAAGAAAATAAAAAAATGTATTATATCATAATTCTCAATTTTGGACAAAATTAAAATTCTAAACAATTCATAGCACTAAAAAGTAGACCAGTATACACATTGATAAAGGATATTTTAATCAGAAAAGTGCTTTCGGCTTATGTGCCATTTTCAACTCTTACAAAGATTTTTAACATTTGGAACAAAATTTATGATATATATATTTTTTTGGTTTTTCATAAAATTTTGGTATTTGTGGTCACTCTTGACATAAATATATGGCATAAATAACTAATGTCATGTAAAGGTTCTTATTAGCAATTTATATCATTTTACATTTGTTTTCTTTTGATTATTAAAATATATGAAATGTACAGCTACGTTTATTGTGCTCAACAGTGTAAAATTAGAAGTTTTAGGTCATTAAAGAATTAGAGGATAACTAGTTTTCAATTATAGTCAGTTGTCTTATAATACAAGTCAGATCTCTATCCTGCAAACCTGCATTATAATCAGGAAGCACTGTATTGAAATGTGTTGTTTTGAATATTGATGATTGAATATTTGTTTATTCTTTTTTAAAGGATGTATATCTTGTTTACATTCTGAATGAGTTGGCAGGTAATTCATTCATGGTTTTCTGTAGCACATGTGCAAACACTCAGAGAACTGCTTTAATGCTGAGGAATCTTGGATTACATGCTATTCCATTACATGGTCAAATGAGTCAGGTATTAATGTAATAAACTTTAATAATAACTTATTAAATAAAATAACTTTCAAATATAATTTGTTTTGAATTTTATACACGGTGATTTAAACAGGCAAAACGATTGGGATCTTTAAACAAATTTAAAGCTAAGAGTCGATCAATATTGATTGCCACTGATGTTGCAAGCAGGTACATATTTTTTTAAATATATAATTCAAAGAAAATTAAAATTTTATGAAAGTTAATAATATAACCATTTTATCAGAGGATTAGATATTCCACATGTTGATATTGTAATCAATTTTGATATTCCTACCCATTCAAAGGATTATATTCACAGAGTGGGAAGGACAGCTAGAGCAGGTCGCAGTGGGAAATCAATAACATTTGTTACTCAGTAAGTGATTATAGTTATCATACAATCTTTATATTTTATATGATAATCTTTAAATTATTCTAAACATTTAATTTAATAGATATGATGTTGAACTCTATCAGCGTATAGAACAATTGATAAATAAAAAGCTACCTTTATATCAGACAGAGGAACAAGAAGTGATGGTACTAATGGAAAGAGTTTGTGAAGCTCAAAGATATGCAAAAATGGTAAACAAAATTTTAATTTTGCTGTAAATTAATATGAGAAAATGGATCAATACAGTATTTATGAAATTATTTTTCATATCATTTAAGGAAATTTATTATCACTGCAATATAGAACCTGTATTATGAAAAGTGTATCATCATACTATATTATATTTTCAAGAAAATTTGTCTTATTTTTCAGGATCTTTGCTTTGGGTAGACCAAATTTAAGAAAGTTTTTATTTAATCCAAAATATGCTTAATATAAATAAATTAAGCTGTTGTGCTAATTATTACTAACTATTCACAAATTTATTAGTTATTGTTTCAGATGCATTTTTCATTATATAAATATTATATATATATATTTAGAAACCTCATATTATATAATTTTATATTTTCTTTAATTCTGCCTAAATACAATTTATACAGGATGAAACAATTGCTAAAACTATGTTTATATTTTGTAAATAAATTCCAAAATTTAATGTAAATAAAACTTTTGATTGTACTGAATTTGGAAAATTGATATACACAAAATGTCATATGTTTTAATATACTAAAAATTAATTTGTTCAATTAATATATATTACACAGTATAGTATATACAATATGTTCAATGTGTACAAAATTAGAATAAATTTCAAGAGTGCCTCCTTTTCTCTATCAAGATTGTTTACTTGAAAATAATGATTTGGATACAGGGAAGCTACTTGGATGAAGCAAATATTTTTAGATATCAAAATTTATTAAAAATAAAATCTTTAACATCTATTAATAAATTCTGATTAAATTAACAATAAAGAACAAATTTCTTCATTGTTAATTTAGTCAGAAAATTTCTTATTTCTTAAAATAAATTTTAATTATAAAAAATATATTTTTTCAAGTTATAAATATGTAAATTTTGATTTGGTCTTCTGAAATTTCAATGTGGTTTTAATTTTGTTGGCTTTTTAATTTATTTGTTAGTTTGCTTGATTTATATAGTTTTTGTTAAGAATACATTAATTTTATACCATTTGTCTAATACAGTTTGGTTTATGAGGCCCTTGTGCCAATAAATGCCAACAAACCAACCAACCAACCAATCAGATTTCTCTATGTTGTTTTGAGCAAAGAATGCAATCTTTACTAAAAGACACTTCTTGTGAACTTGCAAGTATAAATAATAATATTTTATATTCCATTATAAGAATTGAAAAAGGCATATTCTTTTCCATTTCTCTAATGGAAGGCCATGTGGATGTACAGTCTATGACAGAAAGATTTTGACATCTACTATAGGGGCTGTATTAGAGGAAGTAGTTTCGATTATAAAATCTGGAAAATCTTCGCACAGCAGCTTGTAATGAAGTAGACTGTTCTTACCGAGGTAGAAATAGGGGTCGGGAATATTTCACAGAGGGGAGACTTTCTATGACGTACTTGACATGAGTAATGCGATCTGTATTCTTCT
>AYEL01083334.1:0-62814 GCA_000484575.1 Olivierus martensii | reverse complement strand
GGTAAAACGACATATGGTCCGCCCCCAAGCCGCTGATAAGACCTTTAACTGAAACAAACCTCAAAGGTCACCGTCGCTACAAATCTGTCCTATAGAATCATATTCCAAGTTGGGTACAACAATCAACATTCTCTCCTTCTACGTTGAACAGATAGTTGAATTCTACTCCTTACCCACACATACAGCCTTTAACTAAAACAAACACCATAAGTCACTGTCGCTATAAAACTGTCCTTACCGAACCATATTCTAAGCCGAGTATAGCAATCAACATTCTTTCCATCTATACCACACCGCCTCTCGAAGTAATAAAATTACAATAATTATACAACAAACATATATCATCAAGCTTCAAAACTTAAAAACAAATTAATATTAATACATTAAAGTCAAAAATAATAATAGCATCAAAATCTACAAAATTCTATAAACTAGGTAAACCTTAAAATAGAAACCAGCTAAATATCCCTACGAAACTACATCGCGTCATAGGACCAATTTACAGACACTACAAAAATATCATACATAACCGTATAATACAACAAACATATACCATCAAGCTTAAAAATTAAATACAAATTAATAATAATACATTAAAGTCTAAAAATAATAACAACATCAAAATCTACAAAATTCTATAAACTAGGTAAACCTTAAAATAAAAATCAGCTAAATATCCCTATGAAACTACTTCGCGTCATAGGACCAATTAACAGACACTAAAATTTAATTCATTAATATTTTTTACGTTATTTAATGTATTAATAAAAGTTAAGAGGAAAGTATAGTAAATGAAATTGTTTTTTTTGCATGTAAACGCTTAAATATGCAATATTCCTTCCACTCCCCGTTGCTAATCAATCGATGGAATGGTTTAACCCAAATTGCAGCCTACAATGATCAACAACTGAAGTAATGACTCAATCAGTTTTTGCATATTGTACGAAAGCCGAACCTTTTTCGCTGATGTCAAAACCTTTCTGTCATAGACTGTACACACATATTACCACATGGCCATTGTCTGGATGGCCATGTGGTAATACAGTTGTTTTTCCACCTTGGAGAGGATAGGGTTTAATTCTGGATCCCACACATTGACTTTTCCAGGAGGGGTCTGGACCTAGTATGTTGAATTCCATCATGGATGTTGGCCAACCTGTGAAGGGTTCTAAAAGTGACTGTTGCCAGATAAAGAACATTGCATGTGCAATATGGCAGCATAACTTAAAATAATCTAATGTATAATATAGCATTAATAATTAATAATGTTAAAGTTTTAAATATTTCTAACAAAATTAATATTTTGTAAAAATATTGCAAATTTTAAATTATATTTAATAACATTTTGCATGCGTGCGTGCACAATATAGATACTTTAGAGATATAACATGACTATGATTATGTTTATTTGTATATACATGATTTAGTTCATTGGAATTCTAATTTTAATAGGAAATGAAAGAACTAGAAGATAAAAGTAAAAAGAAGAGAAAGAAAGAAGTTCAAAATGATGATAATGATACCGAAGAAACCAACAAAGTTAAAAATAGAATTAAACGAAAAAAGAAATAAATCTGTAAATACATTAGAATTGCTTTTGTTTGATTTTATAAAAATAGCAATTATCATAAAATTGGATTTTAAGCATGGAAAAAAAATTCAATTTTAAATTTGAAAAGTAATTTTAAGACATGAAAAACTGTTATTGTTTTAAATAATTCCTATTCAGCATATATTAACAATACACTTAATTTTAATTGATTTAACAAATCTTTATTCTTATTACAACAAATTCTATTATATTTAGTCATATACTGTTCTTGTTAAAAACAAGCAAAAAAAAAAAAAAAGAAACTAGTCACAATTTAAGACTTTGTGATCAGTTTCCTTCTCTTTCGGATTGTTTTTAACTGAATATATGAATTGATTAGAGAATTACTTTTTTAGCTTCTCTTTGTTTTAAAAGAAAAGTGAAGGTTATAAAATCATTATTTTTTCTCTCTTCGTTAATAACTTTTAAACTAATATTTTATATGAAGCTTGCTAGAAAAACTATATCATTAAAATTGACTTCAACATCATATTTATTAATCTCATAGTTTAAAATATTTAAATATAAATCATTCAGATTTTTGATCCATTTTGTAATATTTTACATATTTCAGTAGAAAGATTATTCAATTAAAAATATTCTCAAATTTTATACTTTTTGTTATATTTTATATAAATTATATGTAATTAGTCCATAATAACAGCCATGTGAGGAGTGTAACAAGTCAATAATTTTTACAATTTGTATAAATTCTATTGTTATATCATTTCTAATATAAATTTATACATAGAAAATTTTAAAAATTTCTGTCAGTTTATAAAGCAAGATAAGCATTATTTCATATCTTATTGTGTGATGTTTTTAACTTTTTATATACAGTAATGAGTCATGATAGTTTTCTTTGATATTTTTATTGTAACTGAATGTAATTTTTCTTTTAGCATTAATATATTTAGCATCATAAATTATGTTTATCTACATAACTTTGTAAAAATAAAATATTTCTCACAACATCAAGATCTCCATTGATTCTTTGAGATTTTTTTCCCATTATTATTTTCATCTGTCTCTAATATTTCATGCTATTTTTCTTTAAAATTATTCGATTTCTATCTTTATTCTTCTATAATATTTCATCTGTAAATTATTAAAACTAAACCAGTTAGTAGTCTCTTTAGTGTTTTTCATTATTTTAGAGTGTATTCATTTTTGTATGCATCATTTATTTCATCTTTTTGACTTTCTAATTTGGTTTCAATATTATAGAAAATAATTGCTTATTTTAAAACTTGAAATCTTATTCTTGAGACATACCGTATTACTTCGAATTTAAGCCATACTTTTTATTCAAATTTTTAAGATGTAAAATTTGGTGCGGCTTAAATTCAAAGCAAACATTTTAACATCTTATTTTTCCCAATCTCCCATTTCCCAATGTTCAGGCTTTTGCTTTAGGCTCTATACATGTGCATAGTATTACCATTGTTGATGACAGTTTATTTGGTGGTCTCCTGTTCGTATTTTTCTGATTTAATCTACAGTAGTTGCTATTGAAAGTAGCTTGTAGAATTATGTCGTATCTGGTCATATTTTAATTATAAGAAAAATCACAAATTGCTATAATACTGTTTGTAACCGCTGATGGAAACAAATTGTCATCTTTTATTATTTTAAACAAAAAAATCTCTACCCAATGAAGATTTTCCTAAGAGTGTTATAATTTGAGCTCAAAAGAATGCATGGATGACAACAGAATTGATGAAAAATGATTAGAACATATTTGAGAGAAGATACCTGGCGTTATTTAAAAAAATATATAAAATGATAGTATATCTGAAGAAGATTCTCAATAAATTAGGTAGCTTATTATGTATATTAGTAATATTTAAGTAAATAAAAATGTTTCTTATTTTTCAATACTTATTATAAATTTAAGTAAAAATGTTTCTTATTTTTCAATACCTATTATAAAATCTTTTTTTTTTTAAAAATGTTTCTTATTTTTCAATACCTATTATAAAATCATTTTTATTTTTCAGCTTATTATGTATATTAGTACCTATTTAAGTAAACAAAAATGTTTCTTATTTCAATACCTATTATAAAATCATTTTTTTTTTTCCAATTTTAAAATCCTACTGTGGCTTAAATTCGAAGTAATACAGTATTTTTCATTGATATGTATCCAATTTAAAGTTAATTTGAAATTAATATACACTTGGTCGTCGACTTACAACCTATGTGACTAATGACTGTCTGCACTTATGACCACAAAAAATAATAATAATAAATCAATCAACTACTATGGGCAGATCTGGCAACACAGACCTTTTAAATTTACAATATAATTGTAAATTTAAAAGATTATAAAAATGATAAAAAGATTAGAAAAGTTAAAAAATATCGTTAATAAATATATGACCAGATCGACTTAAGACCTGTCAGTCAGAATGGAAGTCGGTTGTAAGTTAACAACCAAATGTATAGACATTAATTTTGCCAAAATGATAATTTGTCAAGGTTTATATTTATTAGTTTGTACCAGTTCTTATGATATTTAATTACAACTACTTTGCATTATCTAGAGTGGTTCTAAACCATTGTGCTGCCAAACCTTTGAAGGTGTGCTGCAAAAAATTAAGAATGAATTATATTTATATAATTGTATGAATCATGTATAATATTAATACATTGTTGGCTGGATATCCCTTTTGCAGTCGAATCACTGCATTGATTCCTATAAATAGAGTATCATTAGAAAGATCCAACTCTTGAATTTCTGCAACAGCCAAAATTTTTTATCATTATTCAAAATCTAAAAATTAAATTCATATTATAGTTTCTCTAAAAAGACAAAATTGCACGTGGCGTTATAACTTAATAAGGGCCACCTTTTAATGATCCTCTATACGAATATTATGTAATCTGAATGCAATAAAAAATAATAAATACAATAATCTGTTAATAAAAATTCGTTGTTAAATCTATATTATTATTTAAAATACTTAGCTGTGCTGCTAAATTTTAAAATGTGTTCCTCAACAGAAAAAAGGTTGAGAATCACTGATCTAGACTATACCATTCATTTTGAGTTATCCTTGTTAATGTGATCTTTTTGTCTGGGAAACAGAAGTAGATTTAGGGTGAGGCATCTGTCCTCATGTAATAATTAGAGTTTGAATAAATTATTCATAATTCAAAACACAATAGGCATGTAAATTTAAAATCTTGTCTTGTGATCAAAAATATCTAGATCTGATTTTGCTCTAATTAAATCCTATAAAGATTTTAGTTATATATACTCAATGGAAAGAATATTCTAACAATAATACTATTAATTTTGTTAACTGTTAAAAACATCAAAACCATGCCTTTTCATTTTCTCAAAGATGTTTCTTAAAAGATTTATTTTTCACAAACTATCTCTTGTAGCTGTTTTGGTTAGTGTGTCAATTTTTTATCATATATATCAAGGTTTCACAAATTAAAAAAAAATCTGAGAATAATACAAAATTAAGATCTTTAATTGCACAGTACTTAAGATGTGAAGTATATTGTACATAAAAAGTATCATATACATAAACAATAGAAAGATTGAAGAACTGCTTTAAAAAATTTTTACATTTTACATTATATAATATTGGAATAACATTGTCCCTCACAATTTAGATTTGGATAGTATCCTAAGCATTTAGATTTATTCTGTTAAATTTTTATATATACAGTGAATCAAATCATGTTACCAGATGATTTATTATATAAATTATGACTACAAATTATTTTTACAACAATTATTGAATTTTTATATTATTACATTTAACCTACAACAATATAAAAATTTAAATATATGCAATTTATTTACAATTTAAGTGTTTTGTTGTCCAGGCATATCAGTTTTCATCCTGATTAAAAGAAACAATCATCTAATACATTTATAATGTACATTCTCAGTCTCATAAAAATAATTAATTATTTGTGAAATTGCCATCATAATTATAAAAGAAGAATCAGTCTAACTTTCTCTAAATGTGTGTGTGGCTCTTGCCTAAGACTATGTTTCTAAATAATGTTCAACAATGGCTATGAACTGAGCCTAGAAAAATGTCATGTTGCTCACACATCACTTCAAGTCTAACTATTAGAGTTCTAGTAACTATTAATACAAAAAGATGTGATGCTAAGTTCAATGATAAGTTGACATCATGAAGATAAATCCATTTATATCATCTAATGCTAAAAAATATTTCCACAAGCTTATATTTACATAAGTTGAAATTATGAATCATTATGCTAATCACTTTATTATAAGCCAAACAATAGAAATGATAAATTTCATGAACATCTGTAGAAAAATAAAATTTTAATAGAAGTAAATTTATCTTTTATAATATGTAATCACATATTCATTTTGTAGTATATGTCATTTAATATGAAATTTGTTTTCCTAATTTATTTTTTTAACAATTCATATAAGTTTTAAATTTAGTTGGTATTCCTAACTATATATTTGTCTTAATCTTAGAGCATAATGTTAGTTTTAACAAAAAATTCATATTTGAAAAGATTTACATAAGATACTGATAAAAGTTCTAATTGATAGTTATTGATTTCAAACAGAATATAATCTTTTTAGCAGTTATAATGATTGAATATTTAATTAATATTATATACACAATCATTAAATAATTGATAATTTTTTGTATGAATAAAATGCAATATTTCATTTAAAATTTTTAGTTATGTACTATATTAGTTCTCTCCAAAAAAGCTAGATTCAATAAAATTTTGTGAGTAGCTTAAATTGGTCCAAGCAAATTTTACGGTGTTAAATATTAAAATAGCAAATTTATTAACTCTCAAGTATGTTGGTTGTTTGTACCAGAATTATTTATACAATATGATATATCATAGTCTTTTGGGATATAAAAAAATCAATTTATAATCAGAGAAAAATGATACTTATGGCAGTTAAGGGAAAAACGAAGTGATTTAATGATATAAAGTAGAAAAACCTCAAGGGAAACATAGCACAGACTAGTTAAAGATTAATGGCTTAACACGTACTTTCTTCATTAAGCAAAAAATATATTCTAAATTTCTCAAACAATTAAGCATTTATACTTATTAAAAAAATTCTAAACATTGTAAACTTTTTGATAAATAATCTATATTAGATTTAAATCGTGTGTTTTCTTATATTTAATGTGATTTTGTTTGCATTTCCATGAAATACACAGTTAACGAATGATTTAAATTCTTTCTAAAAGATAAAAAAAATAAAATACCCGTTGAACGTTTTTCACGTTACCATGGGGTTATCATAATTAATTCGTTCGACCACCGTTCTGCAGGGATGGCGCGCAGATCGATGGCGGAGACAGAAACCGAGCTTTCCAGTTTTCTTGACAAGCCAGAAGAGGAATGGTCAAAAAGCAATGCTTCCGTTAAGATTCCGCGAAACTATCGAGACACTTACGATATCTGCTTCCGTTTTATCATAAATACGGTAAGTCCGCTTAACGATTAATCGATTTTAAAAGAATGACCGATGATTAATTCTCAAATCGTCCCTTGTCAATTTTTCGTAAACCTATCTCGCCGTATAAATTTAAATTTTTAAAAATGTTACGAGTGTTTATCCCACGAATTTTAAACTTTTGAAATGAAATTCCTATCCTATAATCGGTAATTTTTATACTCTCCTATAATCAATAATAATATGTAAAAGAAAATATCGTTTATAATCTGTCTTAGCCACAAACGGGAACATTTAATTTGGTAATATAAAAAATTCGATTTATTAAAATCATCAATGTATACGAAGAATCGATTTTGTGTTATCGGGCGTTTATATATAACAAATTCGAAACGAAGGCTTGAAAATTAATCGATTGATTAATTATTAGATTTAATCGGAAATTTACGTTTGGCGTGAATAGTAACTTATAACTCAATTACGCCTCTTTAAATAGGTTTATTTAATTGAATTTTTGTAATTTAGATTATTAGTTTATATTCGACAGAACATAAAACTGAATAATAAAGTTTTATGTACAATGTACTGTTTTTATAAATGGATATTAAATATGTGATTGCCAACTATAGAGATTTTTTTTCAATTTTAAATTAGCAAAAAACGCAATTCTGCTTCAAGTAATGTTTTAAAAACGTCACTTTACGCAATTATTAATGATGTAAAGGAGCATGAAAGAGCTCCGCGAGTGCAGTGTGTCATATCTTACTAGCCAAGTTTATTGTCTGGGGAATCCATAAACGTGCGTCACGTCCTTCAACTTATAAGACGGGAATTTATAAAATATGCAATATCGAAAATAAGTTTGTAATATACAAAAAAGGTTAAAATATAAAAAAAGAAAATGATTGCTGCGTAATGGTTGAATGCAGCAGGGCTTCGTTATTCAGTCGAAAAGTCGATTTTTCTAGTAAAACGCGCATACTTTCGGCACTGATGCTACCACAGTAGTAGCTCTTACAGCTGTTGCAAGCTTGATTGGCGAATTTCTTTCCAGTAAAATTGCTTCAGAACTGTTAGATACGTGTGACGTTTCGACATCGCTTATCAGCAGAATGGAGGTCCCGGAAAAAAATCCATGTCTTATCCAACAATCGCTGCTACAGTAATAACTCTAGCTGCCGTAAATACAGTAGTTAGTGTCTAAATCTCGAAATTTTCAACTACTGTTGTAAGATTTTATGAAATTGCATTTAGATTTGTAGATTTTGATTGAAAATTGAATGAAAATAAAGTTGTAGGATAATATGATGCTGGCATTAAAGATAAGAATGATTTTTGTAATTAATAATGCTGTTACAGTAATCCAAATCCGCTTTATTTAAATGCAGGTACGTGACTTTGTAACCGAGAAATCTGGAAGGTTTTTTTCTCGTATAGTTAAATTATGTTTGTTTATATTAATGTGGTACTTCAACATTAATAACATGATATAATTTTAATCATACAAATAAGTTTCAAGATAAATTAATTTTTCTGTACAGCTGTAAAAAATTATATCGATGGTATCATAACAAGAATGTAAATTTTATATAAAATAGTAACGGTTTTGATTTCTATGCTGCTATAGTAATAATAGCCATCAACAAAGCTATTGTTAATCATAGTAATCCTGTTGAATTCTATGAATTCTTAAATATGTTTTAAATTATTATTATTATTATTATTTGTGCTACAATTAACAAGATTAAAAACAATAGCTAAATGCCACCGTAGTAGTAACAATAATTACCTATTTAACAAAATAATTACATAACCTTATTTTTAGTAAACATGATGCTTTAGCTTGTTGCTGAGGAAGTATCCGTCTACATTAGCAACATCCTAAAGTTAGTGTAATCAATAATCGTACAAACAAAATTTCGGTAGTTTGTAGGTACTTTAAATAGCATACGCGAACAGTTAAAAATTAGTTTTTGTTCAGATGCTGCCCTAATAATAATTTACAATGATTGATTTCTGATATCCTCATTCGGTAACAGATAAATCGATTATTTTTATTTGGTACAAATTGGTTCGAATTTCGATACTCAACTCAACCTGTCATGGATTATTGAGGCAGCACAAGTCATGCTGCTGTTAGCGATGTAATTATAGAAGTTGCAGAGAAGTGTGTAATGCAATATCCAAACAAAAGAGAAGAAAATTTTCACATTAATGAAGATTATTATTCGTCAAGAAGATAATCTATGGATTTTTCCACATCAGTTGATGCAGCTGAAGATGCTCAAATTATAAGCGACAGCTGCATACACTAATTTTAGATCTAATTTTTTTATTTTATTTTTTTCCATAAATTCCAAAATGATTGATGGAATTTTTATTGATAAAATATATTATTCTCTAAATTGTTTCGCTCTTAAAGTACTTCCAAACTATTCTAAATTAAAATTTTAATTTTTTCCCCCATTCTTCCTCTACGTAATTAAATTCGAATAGAAAATCGAAAGCCAATAAAATTTAAATATTTTTAAAACTCTTCAAAATCTATGACCTAGAAAAACAATTTCGTAAGAAGAAGATAATCTATGGATTTTTCCACATCAGTTGATGCAGCTGAAGATGCTCAAATTATGAGCGACAGCTGCATACACTAATTTTAGATCTCCTAATTTTTTTATTTTATTTTTTTCCATAAATTCCAAAATGATTGATGGAATTTTTATTGATAAAATATATTATTCTCTAAATTGTTTCGCTCTTAAAGTACTTCCAAACTATTCTAAATTAAAATTTTAATTTTTTCCCCCATTCTTCCTCTACGTAATTAAATTCGAATAGAAAATCGAAAGCCAATAAAATTTAAATATTTTTAACTCTTCAAAATCTATGACCTAGAAAAACAATTTCGTAAGAGAATTTTTATTTTGGAGAATCGTTTCTGTTGGCTTATTAAAAAAAATTGTTTGAGAAATTGATTAACATAAAATATCCAAATGTGTTAACAAGAGTGTATACATTACCAAGTCTAAAGTAGCGAAAATCCGATTAGAGTAGATTTGTAACTTTTATAACAGGATTAAGAAGGATTATCCTTAAACAAAAATTTGTTTCACAGCATTAACTTAAACGATTAAATTTTTAATGGATTTAAATTCCCAATTGGTAGGTTGTTTTTCTGTAGCATGATCTAAAAATACATAATGTTTTTTAGGTATATTCTATCAAATATCGGCTATATATCTTCGTTCTGTTTGTCCACAGACATCTTGACTATTAATTTTCGGTTTTCTAATTAATCTCATTACAAGATGGCGGCTGTTTGAAATATTAAAATGCTGATATCTCTGGAACTCTATGTTGCGTATGAATCACATTATAATCATTTGAAAGGATTTTAGATACGGTATACAAAATATATTCATGTAATGTTTTTTCCAGTTTATATAACTGCCAGTCCACATTTAAAATAAAAACGAAGGTATACGAAATACAGGAATACCTCGATTATCGCGGCTAACGTTGCCAAATAATAAATTATTTATTGAGTAAAAGTAGCCAATATATCTGTGCTTAGTGTCCTTATTCTTCTACTGCATAGACTTGGAATCTTTTATAGGAGTGTACAGAGTATGTTCGTATTTAAAATAATAAAGAATGAAACTAAAACAATTTAACTCAAAGGAAAAAAGTTGAAAATTATATTTGTAGTTTTTGACGACAATTTTGGCAAATCACGAAAAATAAAGTGTCGAATAATTGTAAACAAATGCAGCCAGTTTGAAGGATAACGTTCCCATAACTGTTTGCTCTCACCATTCCTCTCAAATCATATAGTATATATGTACATATATTTTTGCTTTATCGAAAAGAATGGGGTGAAAACATTAAATGATCTAATTACGGCGACTTTAATGAAAATTGAATAACTTTATCTATTTATATTATTTTATGATTCTGAATTCGATAATCTAAGCTTAATCTAATAAGTTGGTGATCGGTTAACGAATAGATTGGATAACGAACACTTTTTCGGAAGATTTTTATGTTCGGTCAACGAACACGTTCGGGTAACGAACACCTCACAGAACAAACTGTGCGACCCGCGGACTGACAAAATGACACATCAGCCGGATGGCTGCATGGTAAAGCTCTGGCTTATCATTCTGGAAGATCCGGGGTACCACTCCAGTTTTTCAGGAGGGATCTGGACCCGGCCCATTGAAACCCATCCTTCAATCATCCGGTTGACCCCATCATGGGTATTGGCCAGCTGTGATGATGGCGGTTCTATAAGTGGCCGCCGCCAGATAAAAATATTGCATGAGACCTGTGTTATGGCGGGCTCTATAAGTGGCCGCTGCCAAATAAAAATATTCCATGAGGATATTTTGTTATCATGGGTGTTGGTCAGCCTGTGATGATGGTGGCTCTATAAGTAGCCATCATGGGTGTTGGTCAGCCTGTGATGATGGTGGCTCTATAAGTGACCACTCGCCAGTTAAAAATATTCCATGAGGATATTTCGGCTTAACTAACCTAACAGAATGACAAGGTTAGGTCTTGCGCGTTGGTGGTCTTATTGGTAAGGATGGGAGAACAGTTTTTTCCTGATTAAAATGAACTCGGAGACGACATAAAAAAATCAAAGATTTATTAAAGAAGGTAAGAGAGATTTTACAATTTTTTGATCTTAGAATGGCATCCATACCAGGTTGAGGTCTATAAGCTTGGGGATCTCTATCACGACAATACTATTAATCACTTCCGAAAAATCCTGAAGGAGAGAGAAAAGTAATCGATATTGGATAGATTCCTTATAGGAAAATAAACATATAGATGAAAATGCAAGATTATATATGTATATATTATTATTGTTATATATAAATAAACATAGTAAGAAATTATATAATTTTTTATTTATGTCTTTTTTGGGTCTCTGAAACGAATTAATCAAATTCCCATAAAAACTTATGGTAAATACTACTCTCCAGAACGAATTAATTAAATTCCCATAAAAACCTATGGTAAATCAGGATCTCCAGAATGAATTAATCAAATTCCCATAAAAACCTATGATAAATCAATGATCAGTTAATGAACAATTCGGATAACGAACATTGTCTTGGAACGGATTATGTTCGTTAACCGATCACCCACTTATTAATTTGAGCTTTTCTTAGACAATCTCGCACATATCATTCATTAGTTGATGCACTTTAAGGAGAACTTTTTCTATAAAGTTTTGCTATCATCATCTGCAGATATTTTCTAATTCACCTATAGTTTATGATTTATATTGAACGTTATTCTACAATTATTATAGGTTTAAGCAACAATAGAACGACATCAATACGCGTTCTTTGATTAGATTAAGAATATTGACAAATTCAAAAACAATTTTTTAAGCGCTTTGCTTCTCATATTGCATATTTAATCTGTCAGAATCATATATAATTTGATATGCAGATGATATCAAGATTGCGTATTCAGATATAGCATATGTTTAAGGAATATCAATTTATTACATAAGCTAAATAATAATTTATCAATTGGAAAAAATTGAGAGAACACACAAATATTAAAAAAAACAATTTCGTTTGTTGGCATCCATAAGGATCTGGGCATTTATTTTGATAAAAAAAATGAATTTCAATCGTTATATAGAATTTCTTTGTACTAAATTAGCCAATTTTAAAGGTTTTACATGGAAAAACTTGAGATTTATAAAAATGATTTAATCTGCGATATTTGGATGAATTCATTGTAAGGTGCTACATGCAATCTTAATATATTCGTCAGCGTCTCCTATTTATTTATAATTATATTTTTAAAAAGAGTTCTTAACAGAGATGAAATTAATAGGTAATGCTACAATTAGAACGTTGTCTAAAAAAAACAGATAATTTAAGGTTGACACCTTTTTTGAATTTATTAAATAAAATTTGAATATGTTAAAGAAATATTTAAATGGAGAAATTTTGAACACTTATAAATTGAATGTGCCGAAAAACATAAGAAAAAGTAATTTTTTATTCGTTCCTTTGATAAAATCTGATAGTTTTTAAAGTATTTTTTGCAGCCGGATGGCCGAGTGGTAACGTTGTCGGCGTGCCACGCAAGAGGACTCTGGTCTGGTCCCGGATTTTTTCGGGGTAGTGGGCCCGGCCCGGTGATCCCCGTCCTTAACCATTCGGCCCCCTCCAAGGGTGTGGGTGCAGCCCGTGATTGGAACTGGCCCCGCCTCTTAGTAATCTCCCCGATTGGAAAAGGGGCGTAAAATATGCAAAAAAAAGTTTTTTTGTCGAGTTATTAAATTATATAATATGGTAGATTAACGATTTGTGCTGATATAGAGGGGTTTTATAGGTAACCTAATGTAAATCATTTAGGGCCGGTTGCACGAGTCTTATTTTGTAGATTAAAACAGGTTTTAATCTGCAAATTTATTGGGTTGTTCGGAAAGTAATTTCGTTTTTTTTTCATGAAAATGAACGACAATTTTTTACAGTATATAAATATATTAATTAATTATATATTGACCATTTTGGTCCAACATATGTTCCCATCTTTCTGGTAGTAGCATGATTCAATGCTCATAAAATTTCTGATCTTTGCTTGCAAAAAACTGAACCAAGTGATTTTTGACATCCTCATTTAAATTACGTGTTTTGCCGTGTAAAGAATTCTGTAAAGATCGGAATAAGTAATAATCGGAGTGTGCCAGATATGACGAATATGGTGGGTATGGTGGCATATATTGGAGGGTGCTGAATATGGTGGGTATGGGTATCACATCCCATCCAACCCAGATATGATGAATATGGTGGGTGCAATAACACATCCCATCCAAGATTAGCTTCTGGCAAGTCATCAAACTTGTATGAAGTTTGGCATTGTCATGGGGCGAGTCATCAAACTTGTATGAAGTTTGGCATTGTCATGGTGAAACAATATGTTTTTTCTGTTAATCAATTCTGGCCTCTTCTGTTTGATGGATCACTCAATTTGTCCAATTGGTGACAGTACACTTCCAAATTAATTGTGAAATCATCTGGAAGAAGCTCAAAAAACAATTCCCTTGAAATTCCACCAAACAAAGAGCATCATTTTTTTTGATTGAATATGGGGCCTCAGAGTGCTTTGAGCAGGTCCATTTCTTCTGCTGATGGAATCACTCAATTTGTCCAATTAGTGGCAATACACTTCCAAATTAATTGTGGAATTGTCTGGTAGAGAAGCTCAAAAAAATAATTCCCTTGAAATCTCACCAAACAAAGAGCATCATATTTCTGATGAATATCAGGTTTTGGAGTGCTTCAAATAATAAAAAAATTCCCTTGAAATCCCACCAAACAAAGAGCATCATTTTTTTGATGAATATGTAGTCTCGGAGTGCTTTGAGACAGTTCATTTCTTCTGCTCCATGATTGCTTGCATTCATCTTTATTATAAACAATCCATTTTTCATCAACAATTATGATCCATTTCAGAAAAGGATCATTTTCTTCACGTTTGAGCAGAAAATCGCAGATGTCAATGCAATGGATCAAATCTTTCTTTGAGAACATGTGGAACCTAAATATCAACATTTTAACTGTCATGAACAGTTGAATTCAAAAAATTCAATCTTGTAGCAATTTCTCATCTTGTTATTCATTAGTTTGCTTCATCAATACCTTTATTTTGTCAAGATCAAAGTTCATAAAATAGGACAGATGTCGATGCAATGGAGCAAATCTTTCTTTGAGAACATGTGGAACCCAAACATCAACATTTCAACTGGTCAAAATTCAATTTTGTAGCAATTTCTCATGTTGTTATTCAGTGGTTTGCTTCAACCAATACCTCTATTTTGTCATCATCAACTTCAACAACCTCCAGCACATGGTGCATCTTTAACATCAAAATTGTCAGAATGAAATTTTGCAAACCAGTTTTGGTAACATCAAAATTGTCAGAATGAAATTTTGCAAACCAGTTTTGGCACTGATATTCTGTTAACACATCTTCTCCATACACTTCACATAACTTTTTTTTGGCTTTATACATACATACTGCTTTAAGTGCTATTTTATGAACTTTGATCTTGAAACAGTAAGATTAAGCAGTTTATTTTAGCTTCGTAAAACATGCCGAAAATCTCCATTTTATTTTCCATTTTTGATAGGAACGAAAAAAAACAACTGCACAGAATCAAAAAAAATTCTTATAAATATACCTTGAAATGTCAGCTATCAAAATTTATAATGATAATATGGCTTAGAATGAAATTGGCAGGTAAAAATACAACTAATGGCACTGGGAAAAAACGAAATTACTTTCTGAACAACCCAATATATATATATTTTTTTTTTCATTTTCAGTCATGTTGTTATTCAGCGGTTTGCTTCAATCAATACCTTTATTTTGTCATCATCAGCTTCAAATAACTTTCCCGCACATGGTGCATCTTTAACATCAAAATTGTCAGAATGAAATTTTGCAAACCAGTTTTGGTTAACATCAAAATTGTCAGAAATGAAATTTTGCAAACCAGTTTTGGCACTAGCATTCTGTTAACACATCTCCCTACACTTCATATAACTTTTTTCTTGGTTGAACAGCATTCTTACTTTTCCAGTAATAAAAAAGCAAAACATGCCAAAAATCTCCATTTTATTTTCCATTTTTGATAGGACAAACATGCCCTGAAAATCTCCATTTTATTTTCCATTTTTGATAGGACACAAAAAAAACAACATGCCGAAAATCTCCATTTTATTTTCCATTTTTGATAGGACACCAGAAAAAACTACTGCACAGAATCAAAAAACAAAAAATTATAAATATACCTTGAAACGTTAGCTGTCGAAATTTACAATGAAAATATGGCTTAGAATGAAATTGGCGGGTCAAAAATACAACTAACGCTACCGGTGGGAAAAAAAAACGAAATTACTTTCCGAACAGCTTGCTGCGTTAGGCGCGGTTTCCACTGTACGAAAAACCAGTTTTGGCACTGGCATTCTGTTAACACATCTTCTTCCTATACTTCATATAACTTTCTTCTTGCTTGAACAGCATTCTTCCTTTTTCAGTAATAAAAAAGTAAAACATGCCGAAAATCTCCATTTTATTTTCCATTTTTGATGGGACACCAAAAAAAAAAAAACTACTGCACAGAATCAAAAAAAATTTTTATAAATGTATATGTTGAAATTTGAGCTGTCAAAATTTACATTGACAAAAAAAAAAAAAAAAACTACTGCACAGAATCAAAAAAAATTTTTATAAATGTATACGTTGAAATTTGAAATGTCAACTGTCAAAATTTATAATGACAATATGGCTTAGAATGAAATTGGTGGGGAAAAAATGAAATTACTTTCTGAACAGCTCTATCTGCTAAAATTTTCAATTTTATAATATTGTTTGTTACTTGATAATGCCTGTATACACTATAATATAAAAAAATATAGAGTATTCCAAAGCTTACATTGAGACTGTGTTCAAATATTTCAGCTGCAGTTTGAATATGTCATAATTTGGGACATGATTTCCCCATAAATGCAATGTTATAAATGAGTTTAGGTTTCCATCACCAAAACTCAATATTCAAAATGTTTTTAAAAAATAATATATATAAAATAAGGAAATTATATATCTTATGCTTATCAACACTTTAGAAAGAAAATGTTAGATAAAAAAAAATTGGAATGCACAAGTTATATTCATATGTCCAAGTTTCTTGAATTGAAACAAAAACATTCAACTTTTTTTCTATTAAATTATTATTATTTTTTTTTTCTTATTTGATATTGATTGACATTGCATTTTATTACTCATTATTGGCTCATTATACATACAATATATACAGAAAATAATAGATTTAAACATTACATGAAAGAATCTAAATAGGTTTCACTGTATTTTGTTATTTTTTAATAAAAAATAGAAATAAAATATTAAATTATATAATAAATATTTTGTATTTTCTTTGATAGTTTCCAATTGAAATGTCTTTACCTTGGATATTAACTGATCATATCGAAATTTACATTGACAATATAGCTTAGAATGAAATTGGTGGGTAAAAACCCAACTAATGCCACTGGTGGGGAAAAAACAAAATTACTTTCTGAACAACCCAATTAAATTGTATGGTATATGATATGATATGATTAGTTTAATAAAATGATAGTACCTGAGCTGTTTAATGGCATTATCTGAAATATTTGATGGCTTAAAAAACAGTAGACTGTCATTAGGGTTATGGAATGTTTTTGGCACTGGCATTCTGTTAACACATCTTCTCCCTACACTTTACATAGCTTTTTTCTTGCTTGAATGCAGCGTTCTTATTTTTTCAGTAATAAAAAAGTAAAACATGCCGAAAATCTCCATTTTATTTTCCATTTTTAATAGGACATAAAAAAAAACAACTGTGCAGAATCAAAAACAAAATTTTTTATAAATATACCTTGAAATGTCAGATGTTGAAATTTATAATGACAATATAGCTTAGAAAAAATTGGCGGGAAAAATACAACTAACGCCATTGGTGGGAAAAAATGAAATTACTTTCCAAACAACCCAATAATTTTAATTTAAAATCTAAAAAGTTATATTAATCATAGTTAATAATAAATAATAAAATTTAAATTTGAATAACATTTGATTAGCATTCTATATATTCTTCTGAAGTAGTATTGATTAAATACCAATGTATATAATGTTTTTACTGCTGAAGATGACTTTATAAAAATAATAATTTGTACAATCTACTATTTTTAAATATTTACTTTACCTAGATTAGATGTGTGATTATTGAACTCTGAAAGGTAGAAAGTCTAATTGTTAAAATAATATAAAATAATTTCAGATAAAGTTTATATTTCATTATTCATGATGTTATTCTCTTAAACTTTAATAACTTAAAGTTTTAAGAGAATAAAATTATGAAATATATCATTATTTATTTATAAAACAATAACTCAGCACTATTTAGCAGTACAGAAAAACAGTTTTTATTCTAATAAACTTGCAAACGAAATTCGGTCATAGACCGAATTCCGTTCGGTCATAAACCATCATCAGGCACAATCACCAAATCAAACGAAATTCTATAAGGTTATAGAATTTCGTTTGATTTGGTGATTGTGCCTGATGATGGTCTATGACCGAAAACGTTTGCAAGTTTATTAGAATAAAAACTGTTTTTCTATATTGCTAAATAGTGCTGAGTTATTGTTTTATAGTATAAGAGTAAAGCAGTTCTTGAATGTGTATTTATAACATTATTTATTTCTTGATTTTTTGAAAATAATAAATTTATGATATATATAAAAATATTTAGAGATATATCAATATTACCATACATATCTTTTACCAATTATGTCAATGTAAATTGCTGGTTCACATATCTTGAATAAATTTTTGAGACTCAGTTTCACATTTTTATGATTTGTGATGCAATATTTTAGATTCCACTATTCTAAATAATGATGTATTAAGTAAACTCATACATAGATAACACAAGATTTATTTTTGTGTGTTTATTAACTAATATAAGAAAATTGGTATAAAAATTCAGAAATGTAAAGAGTTCTATATTTCTCTACAAGTATTAAAAAAATTCTCTCTTTATTCTCACATATCACTTACTATTAAGTAAAATAATAGAAAAATTGCAAAGATTATATCAGACTGAAATTCTAAATTTCACTCTAATATAATCTTTATTGTTCAAGTTTAAATACTATTATAAATTTTGTATTGTTTTCTATTTAAATTGTGAATTAAAATCTATTATGTTAATAGTAAACCCATTGCAACTACATCAGCAATAAAAATATATATTATGTTGGTGATCAGTTAATGATTTTAATATAATAATTTAATGAATTTAAAATTTAATCTAATCATTAAGTAAAATTTAATTATTATTAATGATGTTTTGTCTTACTAAGAAAATACTTCTTTATAAAAATTACCTGTAGAATTCTCAGGATAACTGGAAAGATCAAATTACTGTATAAGTTACCTGAAGCACTTATTAGTGATGCTATAACCATAAGAAAATACATTTTTTAAAAAAGCTCCAACTGAATACAAAGATAGGCTATGAGTCTTAATTATTATTTCAAATGCTGATTTCACTGGAAACTATCTTCTTTACTGTTCAAATAGAAAATCATGATCACTTGATTTAAAAAATTTAAATCATGATCACTTTATTCTGGAAATTAATATATATTTGCCAATTTGATACACACAGATTGGTTTCAAATCAATCATTTTCTATTATAAATATTAAATAAATACAATTTTCTTTTTGTTTCATTAAAGTTTTTATATTAACATTTTTTAAAAAAACTATCAATTGTTTTTAAGGTATCTTTATGTTTTTTGGTTGTTTTCTTTTTATTCAGGCTTATCTTTCTTTTTTGTGGGATCTGAGTTTTTTCAGCTAGTTCAGTACAAGAATCTTTAATAGCTTTTAATTCCTGTTGTACAGATAGGGCATAATGATAATCTTCATGTTCTTGGAATTTCCAAATTGGAATTAATTCACAACACTGTTCACATTTCTTGCATAAATCTTCTGTTAATGGCATATCTTTAGATGATGATAAATTCTCATCCAAAGATGTAACATGTTTCAATTGTAAATTAATTTCTTCATGATATTGGAAATTTGGATAGTCATTAGTTGAATTATTGGGAATTTCCAGATTTTTTAATTTTAATTCTTTTTGATTCTCTTGATTTGAATTCTCAGATTTATTCTCTTCATAATTAGCCTGTTTTAAAGAATTGTTATTTACTATATCTTTATTTTCATTTTGTTTCAATTTTGTAGCAAAAAAACCTCCTATTGGCAAATTATTATTCAGTGCTGTTACATTGATAGAATTTTGCATACTTGAACATTCTCCATTTTTATTATTACTACAAAAATAATTGCTAATTGAATTTGAGGCATGTGGCAATGATTTGTTTACACTAGAGTTTTCACGAAGAGAATCATTTAATGGTTTTGACTTTTTGGGAGGTATTTCATTACATTCATTATTATTATTATTTTTGATGGGAGATCTGTCATTAATATTGAAATATTTATGTATTTTCTGAATTTCTGCATCAAGATTATCTTGAAATTTTCCTGCACTTAAAGATAAATTAATTATAGGTGGAATCCTATTAAAACCTAGTTTACTTAATTTATTCTAATTGTATGTACGATTAAACTATTTTAGTCATAAATAAAAATGAGTAACCTTAATAATGAATGTTTAATTTATAAAATATATATTTAGTAATTCTAGATTTTTTAGTTTGGTAACTCATTTTTATTAATTTTATACTGATTATACAATATTTATCTTTATGCCTAATGGGGTGTGCGATATACGTGCGAAATTGGAATTAAATATTTAAATTTGTAAATGTGTTATAAAAAAAGTTTATAAAATGATTCAGATACATTAAAAAATTAATAGAATATAACAATTTCGATAACTCAGTAAAAATAAATTTATTTTTAGAAAGATCTGAAGAATTACAAGCTTTTATATATATAATCGGAAATAACAAAAGTGCCCAGTCACTAAATTGTTAGCAGCAGAAAAATTTGGCATTCATAGTATATCTTATGATCTTTACTAATGAAGAGAAGATAGAATATTTGAATAATTACAATTATGGAACAACATCATTAAAATAATTAAAATAAAAGTTTTTCATTTATAATTCATTTTTATTAATTTTATACTGATTATACTGTATTTATCTTTATGCCTAATGGTGCATGCGATATACGCACGCAATCGGAATTAAATATTCAATTTGTAAATGTGTTATAAAAAAAGTTTATAAAATGATTCAGATACATTAAAAATTAATAAAAGATAACAATTTTGATAACTCGGTAAAAATAAATTTATTTTTAGAAAGCTCTGAAGAATTACAAGCTTTTATATACCAGTATATAATCGGAAATGACGAAAACGCCCAGTCACTAAATTGTTATCAGCAGAAAAATTTGGCATTCATAGTAGCCCATATCTTATAACCTTTAATAACTACGATCACTGGATTTGAATCCTCTCGATTTCTTTTACTGGGGCCACTTTAAGTGACTCATCCTCGAGAAGCAACATGAAAACGAGATCGAACTGCAATAACTGATCGTGAGGCAATAATTGCCAAAACACAAACAAATTGCCAATTCTGTGACGGAATTTCGAAATAGGCTATGGTATTGTTCAACAGAAACGTGGACGGCACTTCGAATCTGCTGTACAAGTTGTATGATTATGTCACGTGCAATAAAGTCACATTTCAGTGTACAGTAGTCTGTAAATAAAGCTACACCAAAAAATTATAAAACAGCTTAATTACAGTTAAGAAACTAAAAGAACTTAAAGAATAAATACCCTTGACTTCACCGGTAATCGACGGAACTTATCCTCTTAGCCGCTGATCCGTCGGCCGCTTGTGACCATCTCCTAGTCTTAGGGTCGTCCGACTCTTCACACGGGCATAACCGCTGAAAACCACAGATTTGAATCCGTTGAAAATGGCCAATACATTCAAACGCATGGCCGTTAGAATTAAAAATATAAAATAAATTTTCGTAGCGAGCGATTCCTGGACGTGATAAATGCATCAGAATTGGCTCCATGCCAAAAATCAGTGTGTTCGATTTCAAGAAAAACACCCAGTATATATATATAAAATCGGAAACGACGAAGGCACCCAATCACTAAATTGTTATCAGCAGAAAAATTTGGCATTCATAGTATATCTTATAACCTTTACTAATGAAAAGAAGATAGAATATTTGAATAATTACAATTATGGAAAAGCGAAACAACTTTATAATAGGACACCTGATTTGTTTACAAATTACAAAACAATACAAAAAAATTAAAAATAAAAAAATAGAAAGAAAATGAAAAGAAGATAGAATATTTGAATAATTACAATTATGGAAAAGCGAAAAACTTTATAAGCTTAAACTTTGTAATAGGATACCCGATTTTGTTTACAAATTACAAAACAATACAAAAAAATTAAAAATAAAAAAATAAAAAGAAGTTAGATAAAAAGTATTGCAAAACAACTTCATAAACATATCATAGAATTAAAAATAAAAATATCTACCTTATATGTTTAAACAAGTATGATATTTTTCCATAAAACAATTACAAATTTTACAAGGATAGGATTCTTGTTTATCAAGGCTGACGCGACAGGCCACGCTCCTCCTTTCTCCCCACTCTGACAAATGTCACCCCCTAGTTATTTAAATACAAGGGTAATTTAACTTAAACAGCAGTCAGCATGTCCATTGTTAAATTTATAAACAAATTATGGTGAATTGAAATATGATACTTTTTTTTTTAATGAAATGAGATCGGGTTACAAAATAAATACTGAAAAAATCCAAAAACAATAGAAAAACAGGAATTTTTGCAGTTAGGAGAAAACATTTGAAGGATTTCGATAAAATATTTCTTCAAATCCTATAACTGATAATAAATTATAGATAATTTTTGCAAATTAATAACGTGCGACCGAAGATAATTACGGATGGTACACATCAGGTGTCGGTTAAATTAATGAATTGTTGCACGTCCATTTTTAATTAATTAAATAACTTATTTTCATTACAATATGTTAATTATCATTTACTTAAATATAATTTTATTAATTTTAATAATGATATTGTCGTATTTGAATTGATTGTAATAATAAAAGGACAATTAACAACTGAGCTAACGAATCACGTGACGTAAGATGATTTGTTTTGCAGATATCTATTTTTGTCGGAAAATTCTCTTGTAACAAATATCTGTGAAACTTGGAAAGCATAATTTTAGTTCTGTTAGAAATTTTTTTACTAAATTAATTAATTGTATGAATTAAATGTAATAACTTCATTTTTATATTGTAAAGCTATCGAAATTAACAAGAAAAACTATTATTTTTGAATGACTTTTTGATCGGGAGAGGAAAATGGAATGTTAGACTTGTTAGATGAACTCAGAATATACCCGAGAGAGAAATAAACTGAGTGACGGATCCAGTGATTCAAGATCATGGGTCCTGATTAAAGTAAATTAGAGCAATTTTATTTTGACAGTTTTCTACACCAATGAGATAGCAAGAATAGAATTTCCCTTGTCAAATGAAGAGTTTAGTTTTGTTTTGAACCTTCTCTTCAGTTTGACATGATTGAAAAATTTAAAGAAACCCCTGCAGATAAAGGGTTAGAATATTCCCACCATGTGACACTGTGTGGAGTAAAAGGCTCCCACATCGCTCCCAGTTTTTCGGTCAAAATCTTGACGTGTGACCATCTAAATATTCTTTACAGTGCTGGAGCAACATAGTCTAAACTGCTCCCGGTGTTAGACCTGATGTTCAACATTTTATATAGGCACACACTCAGTTTTTCGACACACTCTGATACCACAATTTGGTGTCAGGAATTTAGTGTCGAAACACAAAAATTTCATCAAAAAGAATTTCCTTGGACCCCACATTAGTATTTTATATGGTGATGAATGATAAATCACATAATATAGAAATTTATTTTATATTCAGAGACAAAGTATGGCACAAGTATAAACAAAACATAGCTATGTTATAGTACATAGCTCTGATTATATAAATTCTGTAGTGCTTCTGATTCGTGAAGGAGGGCGCCATTTCGAGAAGGCTGAACTATTCCTTTTAAGTAAATAGTAACAGCAAATGGGTGAAGGTATTTAGTTTTGTTTTGGATTTTGTTCGAACTTTGTATTTTTATATAATGATTCATCCTATTATTAATAAAATTAAAATTGACTAAAGCATAAAATAGGAGCAGGGCTTGACAAACCTGGTAGCCAAGTAGCCAATTGCTACCAGAATTTCCATTTTGGCTACCACTTACAAACAGGTGGTAGCTATTTGGCCACCAGCTAATGCAAACAGCTGATTCCAGGGACTCCGATATTGTAAAGAAGGCCATAGTCCTAATTATATTTACAATCTGAACCTTTAGGACAAATTTAGTCCCTGTATGCTTTAAATTTATCACAATATTGTTTAATGTTTTTATTATGATAGCCGAGCGCCTAAACGAATCGCTTTGTTTACATTTCGATCCCGACCGCCATGTTTTCTCCAAACTCTCTCTTATTGGCTGCCAGATTTCGTCTTCCGTAGCTGTCAAAGTGTACTTAAATATATTCATTTAAAAAAGAGATGATAAAATATATGCATATAATTTGATAAATTTCCTTTCAAAAAAAGAAAACAAAGAGGTTTACTCTTACAAGGAAATTAACTTGTTTAATTGTGTTGCATTGGCGAACACGCACTAGACTTTGAGGTAAACAAATTCGGTCAGTCACCTCCTTGAATAAGCCTAAATGCCGTTTTCCGACGAAATTATTTTTGTCAGAAGAAGGATTTATTCCCTTTCGATAACATTTTTTCTGTAGGCTTTTCATATATAACTATAGGTTTACATTTAATAAAAACGTATTTTCCAATGGTGCCCTCGTATTGTGATTAAGTAAAATCTGGTAATAGTTTTATATCATACGTGACGTAATGTTTTTTTTTTTTTTTTTTAATCCTTTTAAATAAACGTATTTTCACAATAGTAATCGATTAATAAAAATATATTCTATTAAAAGTAATATAAATTATATAAGTTTGTGTGTAACGAACCAGTAATTGCACCAAATTTAGCCAATAAAAACAATTATAAATATATGTTTATAATTGCAGGAATTACAAACATTTATTTAATGTACATTAAATCCTTTCAGTAAATCGGTAGAATTTTGTTAGATAATGCTTATATCATTAAAAATAATCTAATATTGATAATTTTCACAGCTTTTTTCCCCACAAAAATTTCGCGGGAAATTTTGACCTAAAATTTTGTTTTGGAAGTTTGATTTTCAGTCTAGAATCGGTAGAAAGCTCGCGTTTTCGACTTCTAAACGATGGATTAACGTGAGATGATTTTTTTTTTTTATTTTTAATCGATTTTTATTGGAATTTAATCAAAATTTAATGAAAATATTGCATTTATTCAATAATTAAAATTTTGCCACAGCTCTTCATTGTGCTTTATCTTGGGTTAACCCGAGATAAGGCATTATAAAAGTAAATTTTTGAAAAAAATTCCTATTTCAATAATCGAAATCAAAGAAAATATCTTCCTTGGCTCGGCATGCCCGAATTCAAAACCAAAACCAAAACCTAGCTTCAGACGAATACCAAACTATCGTAAGCAGCGGGTATTAAGAGAACGACTTTTTCGGTCCATTTTTCGATCTTGTCATCAACCTTGATATTCTTTGCGTGTCTGCTATTTTTGAGTCGATTCATTGAACATTAAATGGTGACTAAAATGCCAGACAATGCCATTGACATGTGGTTTGAGTCATCATTGCAAAAGAGACATATAGACGGACATAGTTATAGAATTCCAAAGTAAATCCTCTCAAAAAATATGCAATGCTTCTGACAGCTGCATATGTCTACCATGATGTATCAACAATACTTGAAGGGTTCCCCAGAAAAATATTCCAAGCACCAAACTATAAATTCAACACAAGCTAAAAATAAAAGCATTTTCAGTCTATAAATTTGCTTTAAAATTTATAAACTGAAAATGCTTTTCTTTTTAGCTTATGTTGAATTTAGTTTGGTGCTTGGAATATTTTTCTGGGGAACCCTTCAATTTTCTGTCAATAAAATTATGTTGTTGCCATTAATAGGCCCAAAAAATTTCAAATTGATTTTAACGATTTACTTTACGTGGTTTTACCAACGTGCAAGTCTCACTTTTGAGTTGGCTACTATGAAATTTGCAGTGGTAGCCAATTGTCTACTCAACTTTTTAAAATTTGTCAAGCCCTGTAGGAGATTAAATACAAATTTATTTCGATAACATTTTCGGCAGCCATCATCAGTCGAACATATACAGTATTCTATTGATGGAACAGAATTCAAAAATACAAATTGCAGTAAAAAAAATATATGCTTGAGTTTTAATCAACGATATATATTGATGGTTTTAATAAGAAAGTCTGCAAGGTCACTGCCAAGTCTCTTGATGATGTCAGAACTGATTGAGCCTATGAAATTTGCAGTGGTAGCCAATTGTCTACTCAACTTTTTAAAATTTGTCAAGCCCTGTAGGAGATTAAATACAAATTTATTTCGATAACATTTTCGGCAGCCATCATCAGTCGAACATATACAGTATTCTATTGATGGAACAGAATTCAAAAATACAAATTGCAGTAAAAAAAATATATGCTTGAGTTTTAATCAACGATATATATTGATGGTTTTAATAAGAAAGTCTGCAAGGTCACTGCCAAGTCTCTTGATGATGTCAGAACTGATTGAGCTATATGATTGGTAATCACCAAACGAGGCAACCTTTTACCATTTACCTAAAACAAATGGTTTAGTCCTCTCAAAGTGGCTCCCTCTTTCGTGAACTAGAGGCATTACAGAATTTTTCTCGTCGGATCCGGACTATACAGAATAAATCATGAAAATAAATTATGGGAAGTATTAATCAAGCATTTCCAAGGTTATCTCATTATACTTGCCAGCTGTAATTTCTTAGTTGCCAATGGCGAGCTGGCGACCGTTATTTTGAGCCCTGATTATAGGTACACACAATTATATTTATATTAATGCATTTGAAATATTTTAACAGATAAATGGCAGTGGTTTTTATTCAAGGACTAATTGGAAATTTTTACATATATGTATTAATGGGGAAATGAGAGTTTCCAATTAATGAATTTTCATTTAGCAGTCTTTAAGAACCAATAAACTTTGTAAATTGAGAGCGATCTGTATTGGAAAGATTTTATTTTTGAAAAAAAAAATCCTTTTTAGAAAAAACAAAAGAATTACATTTAACAAATTCAATTATTATTTCATTAAAAAAAGAATTACAAATAATACAATGTTTTATTTTATCATTCCTTAATAAAAAATGGTTTATTTTTTCTAAATTAAAATTAACAATTAAAATTATGATGTTACTGATAAAAGGAGTAAATTTCAGTATTGTACAATGAAAGTACTGCAAATATTGTTAAATTACTGAATATTTTATTTAACCCAAAACTATGCTCCAGATTTTGTACACTTATATTATGCTGTCAACTTATTTTCATATTGTCTCTCTTAGTAATTTATAATCATAGCTTATTTTTTCTGATTAAGACTGAAATGCAACTAAAGTAATAAATAGTATGCACATAATCTTTGATGTTTCACCATTTCCTTTTTTTCTTTTTTAATTAATTTAAGGTTAAGGATTCATAAGAAATTTTTGAGGTCAGCAATGAAACTATAACTAGTGAACAAACAGTTTATTTCCCTTAATGTGTAGGAATTATTTTTGGAAATAAATGGAAATAAGATATTTATCTGATCATTCAATTTTGATTTGAAAAAATTTTAATCAAATAAAATTTATTCATTTTGATTAATAGAAATATCATTTTTCCTCTAATAATGACTTTTTTCAAAATTTGAATTACAGAATTCATCAATTTTGGTTTTATTAAAACATGGGAATGGGTATAAGATAAAAGAATTATCAATATAGGAAAAAGAATCATCAATATAGGAATAACAACTAATCAATTAATTTAATCAAAGTTATGTTTTTCCTGTATAAGAGAGGGAAAACATATTGGAAATCTATAATGTAGTTGCAAAACATCAGATAACCACATTTTAAATGAATCCTAATTCATGTAGACTATACAATATTGTCTACGAACACAGTATGAAACTATATTTCAATAAGTCAATTGGTCAGATTCATCATGTGAAAATGCTTTGACTTTTCAACCAGGGGATTCAGAATTGAATCACCACCTTGGAAAAACTGAGTGTTCAAGCCCAGCTTGTCTATTCCCTTCCTGCATAGTCTATTACAGTGGTTCTCAGGCCTTTTTCAGTTGCAGAACATGTTTTAATTCAGTGAAACCTGTTAAAGTGACCACCCTTTGAGACCAAACCAACCTGACTGGTCACTTTTCACAGGTAGTCACTATACAGGACAGTGACTTCCCCCCTTCCCCAAAACAGATTAATCCAAACTGCAAATTTATATCAATTAAAATCGTCAATCTGTAGTCAAGCAATAATTATGACATAGCATATCACCTTCTGACAAACAAGGTCTTATAGCAAGCATATACTGCATCACAATTAATACTAACCTGTCTATGTGCATTTAACACAGTCAAACTTAAATTAAAATACTGTATAAAGATACATATACAGTAGTATTATAATTTACTTTTTAATATATTGGTTTAACAGACTATTTTATCACAACAAAAATTCTAATGGAATACTAATCCTTGGAATTTTATCTAATGAAAAAATTCTAAGGAGAAAACAGTAATTCCTCCATGAAATTAATCTTCTTGGTTACTTTAGCAGATTAAAATTTCTTAAAACAAAGTGAGTGGTCAATACACACATTAGGCAGGTGGTCACTATACAGAATAAAAATAGCATTACATCCTATGGGAAACCAGCTTTTGAAATTTGATCTCTCTAGCCAGCTAGTCACTGTATCAAGGGTCATTTCAACAGGTTTCACTATATTTTAAAATTTGGCAGCACACCTTAATATTTTTAATTTATATATTTATTAAATTTTTTATCTTGATTTTTTAGGAAAAATTTTGTTTTGTATTATTCACTAAATAAGCATTTAAAAAAATACTCTAGTATTAATAAGTTAAACTTACATATTATGTCAAGAGAATTCAGGAATAAAGTGAAATAAGTATTTTTAACTAATTGAGATTTAATCATTACAGGGTCTTGCATCAATTAATGCAACATTTCAATAATCAGTAAAATTTTCATAATGAATAACACTTCAAAATATTGAAAAAACATTTCAAATATTTAACATTTGAAAAATTCAAAAAATATTAATAATGGAGAAACATTTTATGAAAAAGAAAAAGCTTTCACATATTATTGAAATAATTGCATTTAATTGAAAAATAAATTTAACAAATAAGAAAAACAAAATCATTAGCTCTATTATTTTATTAATTATAAAAACGAAAACACATGTCACGACAATAGAAATTATAAGGTTATAAATGTAAGTAATCAAGTAAATGAAACTCCATGATATGCTTTTTGCAGATGTTTATTAGCATGAATATAAAAATAGCATCATTGTTCATTAAGGATATGATGGGATCTATCATATTTATTATTTATTAGTGCTTCTGGATTTTTGTCTGTGTTTATTGATTATACTTTTAAATAAAATGAAAACTTTTCTAGGATTTAGCTGAGGAGAATATGGTGGTAATATCTATATATATATTATTTTCTCTTAGAAGATTAGTGATGATAGAAGAGTGATGTAATTTTATATGCACTTATCTAATGAAGAAACCTGTATACATATATCACAAATAACAATATGTATATTTTTCATCATAATGGTATTTTGTGCATTTTATTATTTTTGAAATCTAAATCTCATCTTCTACAATGTCTGTATACATTATGAAATGGTTTTTTCGAATTTATGAAAATTTCTGTATCATTTTGAAATATTGGTGATAATTTAAAGTTTATTAAAATTTGCAAAAACTTTTTATTAATTATTTAAATTGTTTGCATTAAATTATTGCAAAACCCTGTAATATTGCATACAATCATAAATTAATTGCTAAACTAATATATAAGATTTGCATTAATTTGATGAATAATCTATAAGTATAGAATAATATGAACTATATTAATTACTCTAAATATATCCAACCAGAAATTTATGAGTCAAATTGTCATGAAAAAAAATGAGTTGTGACCAACTAATAAAATTCATTTTTTATCTAGAAATTTAATTTTCTTTGTTTAATCATAAACCAATTTAAAAAATAAATTATGAAAAAATATTGCAAATTGACTAATAAAAACTAAAGTTTCTCAGCACTGACACAGACAGTTGGTTAACACACCATTAAACATCACAAGTAGCTATGTCTTGACTCGTGTCCGACATAGCACTTTGACCCGGAGTTACTCCGTGCCCACCTGGATGTACTATAACATAATAATAATAATAAATTTATGAAATATAGATTGAACAAATTTCAAAATGCATTGGACATATGATATTTGGAATATTGAT
The DNA here is from genome assembly GCA_000484575.1 of Olivierus martensii. Taxonomy (NCBI): domain Eukaryota; kingdom Metazoa; phylum Arthropoda; class Arachnida; order Scorpiones; family Buthidae; genus Olivierus; species Olivierus martensii. The sequence goes on along the minus strand of AYEL01083334.1, from coordinate 32,580 downwards.
ATTGTGGTATTTGGAAAATGAACAAGAAATAAAATTCCCATTAAGACTAATTTACATCAACTACAAGCATTAATGATTGTATGTTCTTTTGTCATAGCTCTGTTCCCTTTGCATTGTATGACTGTTCATATCTAGCACTATTACAGTGAAAAGTGAACATGAAGACCTGAAGATGTGTACTGTGAAACATCAACTATATTTAATATTTTGTCCAATGCTGGCATTAGACATGCACACTTCCAATTTAGTTACAAATAGCAAAGGTATAATTGATGAAGTGTAGACTAGCATATTAAAAAATGTTCTTTTCTTTATGGTAAAAATCAAAATACCTATAGAATTTTTCTCTTCTTTTCCATGAAATTCCCAAATACAATTCTTTCTTAGCTTAAAATATTATTTAAATTAATAAAATTTCTGTGTGTTTGTCCTATTTTTTGTTAAAAATTTCTGTTATAGTTATTATTGCAATTGAAGATGGAAATAGTTTTCAAAATCATTTAATTTTTCTTTTCTTATTGCTGCTTTTAAAAATTCAAGAATAGTAAATAAGGAATATAGAATCAAAAGAATAGAATTCAAGGCAAGATAATATGCTAAAATGAATCATCACAAGTGGATGAAGATATCATGTTCAGCCAAAATAATATTGTTTTATATATATATAATATTGTAATTGATTAATTTAACAAAATTTAATTTTCTTTTATAAAAATATTCCTATATAACATTATATTTTAATAACAGTTTTGTTTATTTAGATTAGTAATGGTCAAAGTATGGCACACCGAATATTTTTTGCAATATGCTAACATTTAGTCAAAAATAAACAATTTTAATAATAACTTTTTAAAGTCTTATACTGTATTATTAAAATTAAAAGAAGTAAATACATTTTTAATAATCAGCTAACATTTCCATGTTATCTTCAAATTGTCCATAAGTTAAATAGTATAATGAGCCAAACTTTCCACTCCATGATTTATATCTGTGGGTCGGAGGTATAGGACACTATGTCACATTTACTACATTTTACAGGAGAGCAGTTTGAAGTTGTTTTACGTTGTTCTCCCTTATGGATTTGGTGTTATTTAAAAGCAACGTAATTCCACCAATTATTGATGTAGGACATAGTGTTGTATACCTGTGGGTAGAGGACTAGAAACCCATATGATTGTGCCAATAATCTCATTTTGGCCAAAAATGGACATAGTGCCCTATACCTCCGACCCACAGATATTTTTTATAAGTAATTGCAAAAAATTATATTTGTATAATTTTTTTCTTCCTAATTATTTGTTAAAAATATAATTCATGGACTGGAAAACTTTGGTTCCCTATGTCTGTAAATTATGATGATGAATATTTGTGGTACTGTATTTACTAAGATCATTTATCCTTTTTTCTAAATATAAGAGGATATATCTCACTACATTTATATATTTATTTCTCTACTATTTTTTAAATGAAGAATAAAAGAATTGTATTAGCATGAATGCAAAACAAAATTTTTAGGAATAATCAATAGAAAAAAAATCATGCATATTCAAAGTTCTAAAATCCCCTTTATGAAGCATTTTTATAGTTTGCAGTATACACTTTTAATTCCACCTTATATAATGTATGGATAATGTTAAATTTCATATTTTTTATTTATATATCACACAGCTATTTTTAATTGTATTTTTGTGTATTGCACTATTAATTATCAAAAAGTAATTAGGATGTCATGATTTTATGATGTGGCATGCACTTATCACTAAACTTGTTTATTTGGCATTCAAACAAAAAAGTTTAGCCAATACTGATTTAGATAAAGTATTGTATTTAAAAATTAATATTTTTATAACCAATATACTACCATGATATTTAAATAGTTTAATACTATATTCTTTTCATATATAAATATTTCACGGTAAAAGAAATCAAAAGCACTAACAGCAGTTAACGAACACAGAAAATAAATGTTAACGAATACAGAAAATAAATATTTCATATTTAATAATAGCATTTATTAAAAAGATAGTAAAAAATTTATTACATGACAGAATTTTTACTAAAAATTGTGATATGCATCATAGAAAGAAACAGAATGCCAAATTTTAAAAACACATCAATGTTTGTTTTCAAAGCTTGTTGATGTGTTTTACTGTGTATATTTCTATACCATACAAAAAATTTGTATTGCATATTTTGCAAATTTTAAAGCTAGAAATGGATTCAAGAATGCAGATGCATTTTCATATTTAACCTAAGATGCAAAATATTATTGGACTAGTGCTTACTCTCTAACAAATTTAGATTATATTGACAATAGAAAGAATTTTATTATAAAAAAAAAAAATTCTAATTAGATTTTAAAATAAGTTTTCTTAATTGTTATGTATCTGAATTTTGATTTGTTATTCTGAAAAATTCAACATATAAATCATTACAAAAATCTCAAAAAAAAGAAAAAAAGAAAGAAAGAAAGAAAGAAAGAATTTAAATGAAATAAAAATTAAATATGTCTATTTGGAATGCTGTATTTTAAAAATATTTCAATCATATTTGATAATTTAAAAAATAATGATTATAATATAATTAAATAATGATAAATGATTAAATAATAGTAATTTACCAAAGATGACTAGTTGATGATGTTTTATTCATTTTCTCTAATAAATTATACAGATCAGAAGCAATGGTAGATGCATTATAAGATTTAATATGATATGTTCGTGCAGTGGATGTATATTTGTCATCATTTTGAAATCTTACACTTACTGTCATCACTTTAGCAAATCTTTTATTCTATAAAATAAAAATATAAATATTTTTTGTTAATTAAAAAATTATTAGAATTTTCAAAATATGAAAATTAGTTTTATTTTAAAAGTATTATGTATTCTAAAAATAAACTAATTAAGAGATACTTAGAGAGAGATATTTAAAAATGATAATGTAGTTATCTTCTGGAATACTAATGTAAAAATCTTCTGGAATGTTTTCATATTTTTTATTTTTTGCGCAGCGAAAATTTGGAAAATATAAAATTCTAGATTAACGTTCTATGTATGTATATATAAATATAAATATGTGCCACGTGCCAGCAAAATTGTTCTGCGTGCCATTCCTGGCACGCGTGCCGTAGGTTCGCCACCGCTGATCTAGGATATATTTCCAAATAATTATCTATATACGTATATGAAATTCTAATAGTTGATGATTACTGGCTAATAAAAGCATCGGATTGATTTGTAATATAAATATAGTAGAACTTTAATAATATTCAATTAGCTATATAATTGGCACCAATTCATAACAAGAAATTGCCGTTGTCCCTGTATCTTATGAAAATAATAATAACAAATTTTTGCAATTAATGACTGCACAACATAGATTAAGCTAATCTAAAATAATTCTATTCTAAAATAAATCAGAAAGAAGGCCATATCGTTCAATATCAGTGTTGCCAATCCTACCGATTTTTTAATGTTCTTAATTAATATCCCTCTAGTGAGCAAAAATTCAAAGATTTATATTATTTTTATTTTTTATTGCAACAATAAAATGCTATTTTATATATATTCTTCTTATTTTTAGTTTTATATATAAAAATTTTTATTATTTAAATCTATTGGAATAATACTGTATTATCAGATCAAGAAAATTTACCGATTTTCGAGTTTTTTGATTGGCAACAATTCATCATTATAACTGTTAGAAACTATGAATATAATTGCAAAATAACAAAAAAGAAAAAGGTGCCAAATAATCGAATTTAAACTAACAAATTATAATAGCAATAGTTGTTGTAAACAACGAAATTGATTTTGTAATAGTTATACGAAATGTAGTAATTGTTTTCTCTGTTTATGGTCTAAATTAAATTATAAAATATAATAATATTTGTGCAAAATTGAATAATATAATTAATATTTTTTTTTTGTAAAACTTTATTTTAAATAATTCTCATATGGATAGTTACTATAATGAACAAGCATCTCTTGAAGATTTTATTTAATCACAGATATATTGTATCTGAATCTTTTATGTATATGATATCCGGATATATTGCTCACTATTGAAATTCATAATGATTATTTTGAATGATTCAATAGATATCTATAAATGATACAACTTTCCACCAGGAAGTTCGACAGAAATGAAGAATGGGAAATCAGACTACTAATAATTCCAGAAAGGAAGAAGAATTTCTGGAGATAAATGAACTATAATCTAGTATTCTAATGAAATTTCTTTCCTAAAAAATGTTCTTCTAAAAGAGGATCTTCATTTTCCTTTCTAGAAATCTCTTTTCTTTTATTTAGTAAAGGACATTTAATGAGAGAGATTTATTTTCTTGAAGAGAACATTTTCAATTTATTTTCTATAAAAATAATTCATATGGCTAATTTTCTGCGCAGATGAGTTTTTCCTTCTAGTTTCCTTTCCACCGATTTTCTTTGTAATAAATTTCTTATTCTAATTAGCTGATTATTTTCAAAAAAACTTTTAATACTTATTCCGAAAAGAAGGAACTGTGTAAAAGAAATTTTCAACTATGTAAAGAATTTTGAAGATTGAACTTCATATTTAAATAGCTTTCATTTATAGAAAATAAATATTTCGAATTTAACAGATTCTTAGAATTTGGTAAACTTTGTTTTTCATAAAAAAATAATGGAGAATATTCGTGAACATTTTGCTGATGCACTTTATTGAATCTCACTCTTCTATTAACCGTTCATTATTTAATAAAGATAGGTGAAAATCGTATAAATACCATTCACTGTTAATACGAAGAATAACTCTAATTATTGTATTCTTGTTATTTTTATTAGAATAATTAATTCGAAGAATAATTCTAATTATTAACTTCTATTAAAGCTTTAGTAACACGAATTAATGATCTAGTTATTTAATTCAATTATTTCACGATATTATAATTTTTTTTCTTAACATATATCAATTTTAATGAATTTTATAATGCTTTAATCTCATTACAGAACTATTCAGATAACAAAAGTTTTTAGAGCATTTATCGTTTCTTTGTTTCAAAACTTCCTTCTCGAAATTATTTTACATAAATTTAAGAAGTCCACTAAAAAATTGTTAAATCTTTGAATAATTATTTTTAATGAAATAAAATCAAAAATTTTCAATCGATAAAATGTAGATTGAAATTAATTTCTTATAAAAAAACATATATTAAGTAAACGATTTTAGAATGAATATAATTATTAATTATGATTTGTGAAAATTTAGCACAAATTTTTTTATTTTCTTCATTAAACTGACTGAATATTTATTTATAAAGTATCGTCAATAATAAGAAGCATTTTGCTTTGATCAATCTTTACCAAAATGGGAGCATCTCTCTCGAATAATTTTCTCTGGAATTTTGTATATTTTATTGTTAATCTACTTATTATCATCATTAAAATTTGTATCCATTATTTTAAGCAACACATTATTTGATATTTATCTAGGTTTTTTATTTATATAGTATTTTATAACAGGCTAACTGAATGAATGTTAAGCAATAAGTTTGACATTCATCTTACTTAGAAGAGGTAGTTCCAAAAATAACTAATCTAACTGAAAATTAGATATTTATTTAATATTTTCATTTACAACTTATGTTTTATATGAAAATGTTAAATAAAAATCTAATTATCAATTTAATAAATTTAAATTTACTTTATTAATTATTTTAGAAAATACTATGCAGTATTTACTAAGTTAAGCATGCTTATGTTTAGTATCATTATAAAAATAATATATCCTTTGCATAAAATTTTATGAATTTCTATTAAAAAAAGGTATCTATATAATAAAATTTAAAATGATCACATCTTGATGATGTTTAATAAATCTTATTGGATATCATCAATATGTAAAATATATTAAATATCTCTATATTTAGTTTCGAAAAATTATAAATAAATTTAATTTTTTTTTCCAAAAACTACTTGAATAATTTTTCTACACTGAATTTTAATTTAATCTTTCACAGAAACCTTAAAATATTTGTTAATAAATTCGTGTCTCTTCATCATTAATATTCTGCTCTATAGAGATAACACGGGAAAAAATATTGTTTATGATTGCATAGATTAATTTTTTAAATTACAGTTTCAGAAAAATACAGTTTTCGATAATTTATGTTTTGTGTTTGTACATTCGTTTAAAAATTTTCATAACACTATGACATTCTAATGAGATATATTCAACTTGCTAACCGAGAATAGGTTTGTCCTGGCACGTTACCAATAGAATTTACTTTCATCAAGTGTACTCTGCCGTTTTTCTTCACAAAGAAACTTCAATGAACGGATAAGCGATAAACGAAATATATCGGACATTCAATTATTTCTTGAAAGAACTGTTATCCGTTTTTTAACCCCTTAATACGCTTTTGATACAGAAGGAATTCAAAATTCAATCAAATTTTTAACATCATTACAAAATACGTTTCTGAATATTTCGAAAATTTGATGCATCATTATTCTTATTACTTTGCATAAATTTTTTTTTATCATTCCTTTGATAAAACTGAATACAATCTTAATTTGCCAATATATTTGGATCTATTATATTATAAATTTAATAAAAACACGGCAAAAGAAATTTACAAAACTTTAGAATCGATTAAATTTATTTTATTTTATTTATTTACTTATATATTCAATGAGAAGGAAAATTTATTTTACCAGGTAACACATCTTTTACTTGAGAAGCAAATATTTTCCTTCTTATAAATAAAATTTTGTATCCAGAATGTGTTTTCTTATGATACTTTTGAAATCTGATTGAAAAATACTGGTTTCAAAGAAATTTTAATAATTGTTTTTATAAAAAATTGATGACTGCTTTCAGAATTTGATATAAAAGAATAAAAATTGAGTAGCAACCAGATATTGTTTATGAAGTGAAAATTCCAAGCAATTCAATCGAATCTAAAATCTATTCAAATGCTAACGAGAACGTTGCGGATTTAATTTGGTCCATATTTCATTCTTTATGAATAGAAATTTCGTAAATTTATTTTGTATTATTTATATATCTAGACAGTTATTTAATAAACATAATTTGTCCTTTCACAAATTTTTTTCTATTACATTATGAAAAAATTTATACAGTTATTCTTATACATTTTACATATATATATATATTAATGTTGTATTAAATTTTATATTTATAGTTTCATCCTAATGTACTTTAATTTGATTAAAGTATATTAGGAGAAACTTAAGAAAGTTTTGAAAAGGTAATTTGCCTTTCCATTATTATCTTAAAATAAAATTATGTAACTGATTATATTCACATTTCCTTTATTCAGTATATTCTTTGTTTATAGTTAAAACCAATGTTGTATACTATATAAGAAAACTATATCTGATTAAATAATTTGGGATACCTTTTATATATACTATTATATAATATATGTTGAACAACAAAGAGGTCTTAATCTTAAAATTAAATTAAGGATCTTGATAAGAGTCTTAAAATTAGCATGGCTAGTATTCAGATTTTGAAAGAATGAAGTAAATTTGTTAGTATTGGTATGGATGCATACTAAATAGTTAAATTTAAATAATTTTACTATAACAGTATTTCCAAGTGATTGAAAATATTATTACTTGAATGCCTATAAAATTTTAGTTTTTTGCCTTTTTAAGACATAAATTCGCATATTTGCTAGTAATTTTATTGGAATATAATGAGAACATAAAAGTGAAGGAAAATAAACTCGTGAAAATATTTTAAATATATAATATCCTACTTATGAGAATAGATAAACGTAAATCATGTATTGAGTACATTTATGATTAATCTTAAAATTTGCTGCGTTAAATTTTAAGAAAGTTTTGAAAAGGTAATTTGCCTTTCCATTATTATCTTAAAATAAAATTATGTAGCTGATTATATTCACATTTCCTTTATTCAGTATATTCTTTGTTTACAGTTAAAACCAGTTTACTGTCATCACTTTAGCAAATCTTTTATTCTATATAATAAAAATATAAATATTTTTTGTTAATTAAAAAATTATTAGAATTTTCAAAATATGAAAATTAGTTTTATTTTAAAAGTATTATGTATTCTAAAAATAAACTAATTAAGAGATACTTAGAGAGAGATATTTAAAAATGATAATGTAGTTATCTTCTGGAATACTAATGTAAAAATCTTCTGGAATGTTTTCATATTTTTTTCAAAATTATGTAAAAATCATCATCTAGAACAGAATTCATAAATGGTTCAAGTAAGTTTTTTCAAATAAATTCATTATTGCTGCATAAAATAAGCTGAAAATATTATGTACTCAAGTATTATCTTATATCTTTAAATGATGATAGGAATTGTAAAGATCATAAATCATATTTGCTTAAAACATCTATATGCATAGTCTTCAACATACCATTTATACACAGTGCTTCAATTTATGACCATTTGTACTTATGACAGCAATGTCATTGATAAATTATATGACTGATCAATACAATTGACAAAAGGGTACAATTGACAAGATCTGATATTCAAAAAGCATTCTTTTTGTGCTTGTTAAGTTTATTAGATAAAGTGGAAGTGGGCATAATAATAAATATTAGTAGTGAGCAACCTGTAAATTTTGTACAGTTCCAACTTACAACTGCTCTGATTTACAATGGTAGGATTTAAACTGAATCCCATTATAAATCAAGGATTATTTATATACATGTTTATCATAAATTTTTCTCAAAAATTTTCTAAAATCGCATATGTTAAATATCTAGTACAGTGGATCCTTGTTTAATGTTACCTAAGGTCATTTAGTTATTATGTTACCAGCAAAAACTAAATTAATTAAAAATTTTAAGGCAGCACAACAAAATAAAACCATATTTTCCTACATTTTCTTTTAATAGAGAGAAAATGAGGTGGAAACCTATAATTATAGAAAACAAGTTAACCATATTTTATATTAGCATTAACTTGAGTTAGTAATATTGTCTATGAACACTATATCAATTAAATTGTATGCACACAGGACATTTGACCAGATTAACTGGATGTGAATGTTTTAGCTTTGATTCAGCAGATCCTGGACTAAATATAGAATCCATTCCTTGGAAAATTTATATGCTAGCCAATGAGGTTTTTGGTTTTCAATTAATACTGCTATTTTCAGAAATCTAAGCTTGATGTTAAACAAGGACTCACTGCATCTTCTTCAATTCCAATAATTCATGATTCCCTAAAATATGACATGCAAAGACTTTTACTTGCCAATGGATATTTTCAAATTTACTAAAACATTCAATAAAATAATGATTGTATCTTTTTCTTGTCATAATAGCACATACAACTGATTCTCGTTATTCGTGGTAGTTACATTCTGTAAATTCTTCGCAAATATTGAACCATTGTGCCTATGGGAAATATAGAGTTAGGTTCCTGCAAACGTTTCTTCTCAACATTTTCATCCTTGCTTTAAATAAGGTGTCTTTATACAGAAAAGAACCTATAATGTGTATTACAATATTTACGAATAATTACAATATATTCAGTGTACAGTAATATATACAGTATTATAATTACAGTAATCTTTATTTAATTTTTTAAAACATTAAATTTGTAATAAATAAAATTTTAATTTTGATGGATAGTTGTTTGATGTGACAGCTGACACATCATCTTCCTGAACTGCATTAAAAAACTGTGTCAGCCTTGTCTGCGTCACTTTTCGCCTCAGATTTCTTAAAATCTTGGCTTAAGGAATAAATGCGCAGGAAGTTAAGCACCTAAATTTGAGGTTGCATTTAAGCATAGGTCACATTATTCAATGGGACCTGCAGACGATAAGAACAGATTTTTGGCCTACCTGTGATCTGTGGAATGAGCAAGGATAGGTAATGAGACTTTTCAGGCAGAATGACACAGAGATTATGAGTAAGAATAACATTTATAACAATATTTTCACTGCTCAGTGAGAATCCATGAATAAGTGCGAAAGTGCTGCAAAAATTGAAATTTGGTTACAAATAGATTTTCGTGAATAGTTGAATACGCAAATAGGGAATCCACAAATACCAAGAATCTGTATATTTGTTTTTACACAAATATTTTTTAAATAATTTCATGTTTCAAGTATAATAAGATTTCTGCTTTTTTTTTTTTTTTTTTTAAATAAAAAAATTTTTAATTAATTAAAATTAAAAATTATAAAATTTTTTTTTTTTTTTTTTTAAATATTTCTAGTAATATAATATTCCTTGAATTTGATCATTACTCACAATAAAATACAATCAAACAAGAGTAATTTTTTAATTCATGTCTCCACATTTAATATTAATTAATATCATTACACACAAAAAGACAAGCATCTCATTCTAACATTTAAAAATATATTTCAAATACAAATAATCCTTGACTTACAATGGGAATATGTTTTGATGAATCTGTTATAAGTTGAAAATGACCCATAATGATGATAATTTTAGTAGTAATAATAGACAATGGAATACTGAATCCTTTAAGATGATATAATTCACCAGCTTTGATCTCAGGTCCTTAGGGCTATAAAATAATCCAGAATTGAACCTAGATCCTCAAGGTGGTAAGTGACTGCTTTATAACATTTTTAACAAAATAAATATTTCTAGCCAATATTCTATGAAAATGGCCAAATTCAGATTATTATAAGGGCACTCATAAGACTGGAATATCAAAGTGGAATGATCATAAGTTGAATCTGTACTAATATCAATTATTTAATCATAAAGGGTATGCATGTATTTAATTATAAAGGGTATATAATTTAAACAATACTAATTACATTTTTTTTAGTCACATTTATTTTATTGATACTTACTTATAGTTATAAAATATATATAGTTTGTAGTAGTAGTAGTAGTAGTAGTAGTAATTAAAACAGGGAGGAGCCTACCCAGCCCATGCACCGACTTATGATATGAATATTTACAAAACTCTCAAAAAGGTTTTAAAAAATAGCAACCATAGAATAGCGTGGAAGAGAAGACATACTATCTTTGACAATTTGAGAAACGGAAAGGATAAAATCCCATTGTATAGAAAGGCAGGTGTCTATTCGATCCCCGTTTCCTTCAATGATGAAGGCTGCACCCGCCATTACATAGGAAGTACTACCTGTAACCTATCAAAAAGGTTAAATGAACACAAAGCAGATATTCGCAATGCTAGGCTCAACACAACTCTCGCACTCAAAGCATATGAATCGGACGTTAATATACAGTGGAATAACGTGGAACTGTCAAAACCTACCCATGATGCAAGAAGCGATATGGGTCCAAGAAATCCCTCACCCAGAAGAATGAAGCCTATAGTAGCCCTCCCGGGCACTCGCCTCAACAAATAAATGCAGAGGAGGAATGCACAGGAGAACCTCAAGAGCTGCAGTACGAGCAGTCTTCATAGCCCCAGTAATGCCCAAACAGGCCAACCTTCGAATCTTCCTAAGTTAAGCCTGACAGGTTTTAAGTAAAACCCTTCGCCACCAAACAATGGCAGCATAAGTAAGAATAGGTCTCACCATCATGGTGTAAATCCAAAACAACAACCGTGGCCTAAGTCCCCAAGTCTTACCCAAAATACCCCTGCAAGCCCAAAGAGCCCTACAGGCTTTCCCCACAACAAACTCAACGTGTGGCTTTTAAGTCAAATCCTTGTCAAGCAAAACGCCAAGGTATTTGACCTGGGTAAAAAACTGCAGCCTTTTACCGAAGAAGACCGGCACAGATAACCCTACCAACTGTCTTCTCCGAGTAAAAGGCACAACAACAGTCTTTTCAGGGTTAACAGACAGTCCAACCCTATCACACCAGTTAGAAACTGTATTAAGAGCTGTCTGAAAAACTTCAGAAACAGTCCTAGGAAATTTCCCCACTACAATGATGGCTATATCATCAGCATACCCAACAGTGAAGAAACCCTTCCCATTAAGTGTAGCTAAGAGCTCATTCACCACAAGGCTCCAAAGAAGGGGAGACAATACCCCCCCCGTGCGGGCAACCCCTGTCGGTGAGAATCATAACTTCCTCCTCATAGAGTGTACTAAAAACAACTCTATGCCTCAGCATGGAGCCAATCCAACGAACAATCGTTGGACTGACTCCATGTCTTGTAACAGCAAGGCTAATTTGCTCAAAGGAAGTAGAGTCAAAAGCCCCTTGAATATCAAGGAAAGCGCCAAGGGCAATCTCCTTGTACCCAATAGCCCTCTCAATGAGCGAGACAACCTCATGAAGAGCATGCTCAGTCGATTTGCCAGACTGATAGGCAAATTGGCTGCGACATAGGGGGATCCTAACCAGGGCCCCATCCCTAATAAACCTATCAACCAACCTCTCTAATGTCTTCAACAAAAAAGACATCAGACTGATCGGACGATAGGACTTAGCCTCGGTATAAGAATTACGCCCGGGTTTAGGAATAATGGAAACCCTCACCTGCCTCTAGGACCATGGAATGTAGCCAAAAGCAACACAGGCCCGAAAGACACGACAAAGAGGGGAAGCCAGGACATCAATGCCCTGTTGCAAGAACACTGGCAAAATGCCATCTGGTCCCTCCGACTTAAAAGGCTTAAAGACACTAATAGCACATTTAATATTAGATTGATTAATCATCCCCCTAACAAGATCCTAATCCTCCCGTGAGGCATGGTAAGCATCGCCATCAAGGGTCAACTGCACCGCAAGTAGGATGGATCCTCAATCAAAGTAGCCCAGGAAAGTGTACCCGAAAAAGTTCCTTTAGAAAGAGTCCCTGCAAGTACTAGTCATACTGCCATCAGGCAGCTTAAGAGAACCAATAGAGACCCAGGAAAGTGTACCCGAAAAAGTTCCTTTAAAGAGTCCCTGCAGCCCTGCAAAAGTCCCCATAAGACATTATCTTCAAAATCTGGATACCTCAGGTATATTCTCAATTCCCTGACAGTACCGTTTCCAAGAAGACCTTTTAGCCTTTATATATAGTTTATAAATAACTATAAAATGTTTTTTTATATAGAATAAAACAATATTTTTCATTTTTACCTATCTACCATCTTAAATATTTCTCTATAGCCTTCTTCTCAAAAAGGACTTTGCATTAGATTAATTAGATTTTGTGTACTTTTGCATCATACTATCCAATAATACGAAAATACATTTTAGAAAATTTTAAAAAATCTTTCTTGAAATGCAATAATTATACACATATTACATATTATTAGAATTTAAAACTTTATGTCTTATTAGATATATAACTGCCATGTTTTGTAATACAGCTTGTCTAATATTTTCATTTGGAGTCAATTTAGGCTTATATCAACATTTTTATTGAGCAATTCCTGGCTTATATTTTGATTCAGTATGAAATTGCCATTGCTTTTATTTACATGTAAATTTGTATCAACAAAATTATTTCATACTTCTCTATATTATAGGTATAATTATTAAATTTATTTAATAAAAATAAAAATGTCAGGAAAGAATGAAATTTAAAAAATGAAATGTAAGTAAAAATAAAAATTAAATAAAAATAGTCCTCAATGTACAATTTACTTGGCCATTTTGACAATCAGATTATAAGCCAATAATAATCATAAATTATAGTATGTACAAACATACAAATACACAAACTTATAACAGTAACTGTAAGTAATACATTGAACTATTTGCATTTTATTTTGATTTTTTTCATTTGGTTTCATGTTTGTAAGCTAACTATAGTTATGTTATAATAAATAATGTTAGAAGGTAATCAATATATATATATATAGTGTATAACATTATCAAATTTGGATTTTATTACTATAAGCTTATATTTGAAAAATTTAAAATACAGTTAATATTGCAAAAAAAATTTTTATTTCTATGATCCTATATTCAATGCAGGTTTCTGTGAGATTACAATTCACTTCATTATCCTATTATAATTTTCAGCTTTATAATTGTGTCTAGACTTGACATTATAAATTCTCTGACATCAGTTTATATAGTTTTTATTATCTATAATAGTCTAATTTTTGTTATTACATTCTATGATATGACTAACTTTTACACACATTTTATCAAATTTGTTGATGTGAACTTTGTCTCTAGCATACTATCTCAAGATTTTCTATGCTAGAGATATATAGATCTGTTTATTGAAAAGTTTTTATAAAATATTCAAATTTAATTTTGTAATTTCAAAACATTTTTAAAATCTCTATAATCATAGAATTTAAACAATTCTCTTGTATTGAATTATAATAAATTTAAGCATTATTTTTAAATAAGACAATTGATTAGCTTATTAAAAAATCATAATTTTGATATTTATATTAATCATAAACTATTCCTCCTTTAGCTTAAATAATATAAATATAAAACAGTTTTAATAATTATTATATAAAAATAAGTATTTAAATATTACATTTTTTTGATCTTTCATTAATCGTTCTTCCAGTTCTTCAGCCAATTTTTGTAACCAATTTTGAACCTAAATCACGAAATGCATTTAAATATATTAATGAAACATATGGTACTGAAGAGGGGCATATTAAGGCCCGAAAACGTTATACCAATTAAAAAATTTATAATTGCTATTTAGTGCTGTTTTATTTACTTATTTAATAGCAAAACATTGTTGGGAAGCATCAACGATGCAGGACTGATACAGGACAATATATCAAAATCCAGGAGTATCCTGGAAAATTACTATTTTCTGCCATTTCATATCCTGGAAAATCTGGGATAAATGGTCATCCTATCTATATTCAATAGTGTCAAGTTAAAAATATTGAATTTATAATATTTAATCAAATTCATGCAATAACTGAACTATATTAGATAAAGATATACATTAAATACTGTAAAATTAATTAATTCTATAGTTTTTTTTTTTTTTGCATTAAATAAAACTCAATATTTGCTAATTAAATTATCAATTATCTGGAAAAATTCTATATACAATCAGTTCTAATTCCACTGTTTTGGATAAATAGCACTCTACTATATTCAAATCATAATTTTTACTACTAAAATGTTTTTGAAACCACATATCTAATCATCACATACAGATAGAAAATATCAATTAAAGCTGGAGTTGCTGACTCAAGTCAACTTGAGTTTTCTCTCAAATAAACACAACTGAAACTTAAGCTTTTTCTTAAATAAGCTTATGCTTCAGTCTTTTAAATTGGTCCCTTAAGAGACTTTTTAAAACTGCTAAGTAAATTATTTCATGAAATGCAAGTGCTGAAGTAGTGATTACGAAATATACAACTCTCCATTTACTGTTATGATTTATTGTTTATTTTTATTAAGGAATTTTGTTCTTGTAATTTTGAAAACAATTACAGAATAACCACACCTATTATGCACTCTAAGGCTGCACAATATCAAATCTGTTTTCCAATAAAGTATTTAAAGCCAGCTTCTCTAGAAACAAAAAAAAAGAAAATAGTTTTAATAAAATTCTGTATAAAACACAATTGAAGATCCTTATTTGGAATCTTGTGATAGGTGAAGATCAATTTGCAATTATGTGAAGCACACATTTATAGAGTGCTCTTATTTTATTGTCAAATGTTTATGGCATGTTAATTGTTTTAATTATTTAAATTTTATTGGAAAGAATTTTAATTATTATGGCCTTTCTTATCAAATAGTGCAGATAATGGTCTGATAACTTAACATAGTTTTTCTTTTACATTTTTTCACTTAATTTCACATAAATTATGGCCTTTTGCACTATTTTTACTAAAGAACTTTTTCAGTTTCATTTTTTGATGGAATTGATGATAATGATACTTGTTATTTTATTTGGTTTTATCATGTATACTTTTAAAATTTATGAATATTATTGGTTATTATATGTTAATCTTCATTGTCTTTATACCAATGTCTATTACTTATGGTTCTTATTTTTTATGATCATTGTATTTGGCACAATTTGGCCAAGTGATCCAAATATTCTAAAATAAAAATAAAGCATAGACTAATAATTATGATTATGGTTAGGTTGACCAGACATTAGTATATTTCAAGTGCACAGAGTTAACAAATAATAATCATCAAAAAACTTCAGATAGCTTGAGCTTTCATTTCCCAAGCTTTCCCTTAGTTTCAGCTTGTCAGTTCAAGTTTCAATATCTCTAGTTAAAACTATAAGTCTTTTGCTAGTAATATTTTTGTATCTTTATTGGATTATACCCTTACCTTTAATATCTTTATTGGAATGATTTCATCTTTTTTTTTTTTATAAGATTAGTTCATGTAATGTGTATTTTTTTCAAAGTCAGTATATAGTGAAGAAAAAAAGAAGAGAATGAAAATTCCCCCAGAAATATTTATTTGAATCATTTTGTAAATAAATTACTGTAAAATTTTATTAAATTTTAAAAAATAAATGAAAATAATTTGAAAGTATTCATTATAATTTAGTTTTTCCATATATTTCATTATAGCATACACATGGAACAGACATTGAAAAATGAAGAATTGATTCGGCATCTATGTGCAGCACATGATAGTAATTTAGAAATAATTTTTCATCCTCAGAAAGATATTGGATTAGAGAGTTCAGAAGTTTCAATGAAATCACATCAGCGAATACCTTCATTAGGTAGTATGTTGTTTGAAAATTTATTAATGAATTGAAAAATTGTAATTTTTGTGTGTATTAATAAAAGTTTTGACTATTCATTTTATTGATTTTTGTAATAACAATAAAAAATATTGATATAATATGATGACTATGTCTAAATTTATAGGGATAATTCTGCATTTTAATGCATGTTTGTTCTTTATTGAAATGATGAATTTAAAAAAAAAAAGATAAATAGGATTTTGTTCAAAATTCTGTTTTATCTTTTTTTGAATCTATCATTTTTATCCCATTTTGGAACTAATTAAAACAAGCTAAATAGAAGACAGCTTAGCTTGAATCAATGGGTATAGTTTCTGAAAATGTAAAATTATGATGGTTTCATCAGGAAGAGGGCCTATTGTTAATATATGATCCAAGAATTCTTCTGTTAATTTCATAATATATGCCTAACCTCTTGTTCTTTCTACATACCAGTCAAGCAGTCTTTTTTTTCTAATAAATACAAAGATAATTTACATTTATCCATGATTAACTGTATATTTATAAGCAATTTGTGTCTTCACATAAGAAACAGATTAGTATAAATGGAATTAAGGACAATATTTGTTTTGAAAAAAACCCCAAGAAACTTTTTGTTTGATCAGTTGTTGACCTTGCTAGTCTACACACAGAGTCTGTAATAGATTTTATCACTCCTTTAGAAGTAAAATATAATTCAGACATGTTAAATTTATTGTATATGCATATGCAGACTAATTTCATCATCTTATCATTCTTAATATAAATCAAATCATATAAAATTTTAGTATCTAACCATACTAAAATTTAGTTCTTCTGAGGTAAGCTTGCATTGTTTCTGATCATATATCTGTTTCTAACATTATATTGAAAATCCAATCACATTATTTTTGATCTGTTTTGAAAGCAGATATAAGATGAAGATCAATGCTATATTCAAGAGTTTACTCTATAGAAAATGAGTGAAAAGGATAGAAGGCAGAAAATACAATCAAAGAGTTTAGGAGGGAGGTTGGGGAAAAGTAAGTGAAATGAACAATGGTGCAGAGGGCACTTGATCTAGTTCATATCTGTAAAGCATTTCTCTTAACCAATTGGTATTTTATAAAATTATTAACTGTTTCACTCATTTCTGTAACAAGATAACTATGGCATTTTCTACTAAAAGATGATTGTGTTAATGAATATTGCATGTCATAAGCTAAGACTGACTAAGCTAATCTAACAATAAACTATATAGTGATCTGAGTCTTATCCTATGTTAGTAAAACAGACTGAATATAATAATAAAACAAGTTCACCAATAAGAAAACTGAATGTATTGATAAATAAAACTATGAATAAGCTTATTAAAATTAATCTTAAACAAATCACTGAATCTATCTATCCTGATTAAAATCCATATGTAGCTAGCCAATAATTGTTTCTGTTACAAGCTACTTAGATCTAGGACAGAGTAGAATAAGTCTTGATCAGTTATGATATTGGTGTCCAGCATCATAGGCTATATTTTCATCAATTAAAAAAATGATACTGGATGAGTTTACACTAATCAAAATTAGAGGAAAAATAAATAATCTCTATCAGAATCCAGAGCATTCATTTTACTGTTCTATAAGCATGCATAGAATTAGTCCAATCTTGAATTAGGTTTATTAAAGGCTTGGCATTCTTACTGAGCTATTGCTAGACAGATGACAGACAGACATTTGGCCAATGAACATTTCACTGATGGGCATTTGACCAAGTGGACATTGTGCCAATAGACAATTAGTAGGATAGACATTTGACTGAATAACATATGGCTTTTTAAATTTTTATTTGTTATTTTTTGTAATGTAATTGCTTTATAAAACAATGATATAACTGATAAAGAGAATATCATTGCAGGATAAAAAAATCTTTATTGTACATTTACTAAAGGATAAAATATATTAATTGTAATGTAAATTGCTTTGTAAAAAATTGAAGTATTAAACAAAATGTTCATAAAAATTTAAAGATTATGGTAATTGCTCTCAAGAAGTCACTATTCTACACATTTCTTAATGACAGGCTTCTATTTTGTATTTACTATCTGGTACTACTTTGGTTTTCTAAATACCATTGTTGATACTAACTGCTCAATTGTCCCAGTCCAATTGCTTTTTAGGGTAATAATGCAGAATAGATGATAATATATACAACAAAAAATAAAACAAAATATAAACCAGAACAACAAAGTAAATAAATGTAAAACACATTAAAACAAGAAATTGAAAAACATTAACTTATTTTTACAAGTACTGAAGAGTGACTTCATCAGTAATACAGGTAAGTATACTAATATTTGGTTGATGTCAAAGTATGGCTAAAAAATTTGAACAAGCAAACAACCATTAATTAAATTGAAATTGGAAACAAACAGCATTAATTTTCCCAATTATGTGAATTGTTTCTGGCTATTAACACTAAGTCATATTTACATTATACACTTTGGCTAAATCATCCAAAGTGTATCATGTAAAAATATGTCATATTTTAATAAGTATGACATATTTTTAAAATTGAAGATGATTTTAATAAAATTTCCCACATGTTTATTTTGCATTTATATTAAAAGGAACAACAAATTTGTGCAGTTTCCTTTCAGCCATTTATCTGTTGGTTAAATTCCAGTTTCACTATATGTTTATTTAGCCATATGTCAATTTGGCAAAATGATCGTCAATGAAATATCTATCACCTAAATGTCTATCGGTTAAGTGTCCAAGAGTCATACTGAACATTAGTACAGTCTTTTAACAACAGCTCATGGACCTAAGGTATAATGTCAATATCTTTAATTGTTGTAATCTTTTATAATCTATGTTCTTCACTTATTATATCTTTTGAATTAAAAACAAGCATTGTAAGTAAGAATAGTAATTTATCATATTGCTGCTTGTAATGCTTCTTATCTTCATCTATATAGGGTGATTCAAAAAGGTTGTACCAAAATTTATAGACTTGTAGAGGATAAAATTCCGAGTAAAAAAATCTAGTCATGTTTTTTATTCAAGGCTCCATTTAAAAGATATAATGCACGAAAGTTTTATGACATCGTTTCCAGTTTAGTCAAAAGCTATTTTTAAAATCATCTATAAATTTTAACTACTTAAAAACTATCTTAAAAAATTTAGAGCATCTAGAACAGATTGTCTATTAAATTAGCAACTGATTATTTAAATGAAATGTAATTGTTTTTAAAAATGCAGCATCAATTTTTGAACATAATCATTTTTGAAAGTTAAATTGTTGGTCAAAAATTGATGCTGCATTTTTAAAAACAATTACATTTCATTTAAATAATCAGTTGCTAATTTAATAGACAATCTGTTCTAGATGCTCTAAATTTTTTAAGATAGTTTTTAAGTAGTTAAAATTTATAGATGATTTTAAAAATGCAAATAAACATATTTTAAAAATAGCTTTTGACTAAACCAGAAATGACATCACAAAACTTTCACGCATTATATCTTTTAAACTGAGCCTCAAATCAAAAAATGCAACTAGACTTTTTTATTCAGAATTTTATCCTCTACAAGTCTGTAAATTTTGGCACAATCTTTTTGAATCACCCTGTATATAGTAATACAGTATAGTTGAATATAAATTGAATGTAATAATTGCAATTATAAATTTTTCTTTGTTTTGTGTATAAATTTAAATGCTTTTACTATTTAGTTATTATCAATGATTATCTTGCTAAATATATTATATCATATAGTAAGAACCATTTTATAGAACTATTGCACAATAAGCCAGGAAATCCAAGGACTGAAATCCCTTCTTTAAATGACACGTAGACTGATTTCTTTGTATTTTTCTAGACCAATTTTAAATCCCATTTTATTCTCAGGTATTTCTCAATTTTCAAAGGTTATTAAGATCTTAGACTATTCACTACATGAAAATTTATAAACCAAAAAGTTATTTTCCATTATTTCCAATGTAAAAACTTTCCAATTGACTCAAGAATATCAAAATTTATAAACCAAAAAGTTATTTTCCATTATTTCCAATGTAAAAACTTTCCAATTGATTCAAGAATATCAGATAGTCACCACCATTTTACCTATTGATGCTAAAGCATTAATATAAATATAATCATGTATATAATAATATCAGGTCATCCCAAAAGTAATATCATTTTTTATACTGTACTTGTTCAAATGTAGCTCAGCTTGTCTAAACATGAATTTTTAAAGCTTTCACCACATTGGAAGAGTATTATTGATTCATAAAATATAAATAAAATACACTTCAATCTACTTCCTAATCAATTCTAAGTTAAGACAAGCCTTTATAGCAGGAAAAAACTTTTATTAACAAAGAGTAAAACATTTTCGGTCTATTATAAGACCTACAGTACATAAATGATGTATGTTATACAGTACATAAATAATGAATGGAATTCGAATGGTTAAGGTTGGAACATATTCAAGTCAAAAGTCTAGAATACATTCAAAATTATATTATATAACAATAACGTACAAGTTAACATAAAGATTAAGCTTTTTTATTATATACTTGTTATGATATCATTAAATAAATTATTAACATAAAATGGTTTTAAATATTATAAATTATAACGTGCTGCCCATTTCCAAGAACAAGGCAGGATTTCTGGATTATAATCATTTACAAGATTACATTTTGATCTTCGTTTTTTGACCTCAATAGCCTCCAAGGTCACCATATCGTAATTATTTTTGGGCTGATATACAATCATGGCTTCTTCCCAGTTATTCATTACATCATGTTCATAGGCGATATACAAGAGAGCTGTGCTTAATCATCTTATAATAGACCGAAAATGTTTTATTCTTTGTTAATAAAAGTTTTTTCCTGCTATAAAGGCTTGCCTTAACTTAGTATTATTGATTCAAATAGAGAATATATATTTGATTAAATTAGCAAGTGATTTGTCTTTATATCTTTTCAAACCTTATTATTATAAACAGCATTGCATTTGCAATGGCCTGATACAATAGTTTACAATATTCATAATTTTTCATAATTTACATATAATAATAATTATTATATAAAGTAATATATATTCAAATTATTATAATAAAAATAACAATAATTTTAAATGAAATTTTTTCAGTATATCAAATTTATAAAAGAAATTAAGTAAAAATTATTATTATTGAAATTTAAACGATTGTTTATTTCTTAAAAATATCAGATAGTAAAAACAATTATTCTTTTTATGATCAACCTCAGGATGCTTAAATCTTAATCCCATATATTTTGGGAAAAAAGCTTTATGTACAACCATTATTCCTTAAAGAAGTTGTAATAATTAGAAAACTATGCAAATTAGTTCTATCGAAACCTTCTTCCAAAAATCAAAAAAATAAATCAATGGCAGAAAATAAGCAAAAACCATTATATCAATTTTAAGCAAACAGATAGACATCAAGTCAATGAAACTGAATTTTCAAATTACTTGATTTTATTAGTACAGGAAAATCTGTGCTGGTGGCCTCCTGAGTTAGGTGGCCAACCTGCAAGCCGTGACCTTCCACCTAAGCATATTGAGGTATTTTTAAACTGTGTAAAATGGCCACCTGTGTTCCGTGGCCATGGCCAGTTATATTTAATTTCAGCACCTTGTATGCAACATCTACTAGGTGGCCAGCAAATCGTGTTTTGACCAGAAATTCCAGATGGACTCTAGATCTTCTATCAGCTGAGAATTTTAAAGTGAAAAAAAATCCCAAAAATAGGCATAATTACTGATTTCTTTCCTTAGATTTAATTAACAATGTGAAACTGTGCGTTAAACTGTGTCATAAACTTTGTATTTTAAACTTTGATGTTTAATAAAGAAATTTATAGCTAACAATGTATGGTGGCCAACCTGTTTGTGCTTGGTGGTCACAATCTCAGCCACTGAAAGCTTGCCACCTAATACAGGTTTTCCTGTATTTTAAAATGTCTCTTACATTATTACATTATTTAATTTTAAAATTTTTGATATTGGTATTTGAATATTATATGTAATTTACTGTGAAGTAACTACATTTTAGCCAATAAATAAAAATTTTGTATGTTTAATATATATTTTTCTCCTTATTTTATAATACATTGTTTTTATGGAGATGGCTCTGTTCAGTATTTTTTCCAGTGATTGAGAAGTTTTACATATAGAATAACCCTTTAATATAACAAAATTCATTTTTAACTTAATTATTTATTGAAAACAATAGGGAAATATACTTATTGATTTAACCCTTTGAAGAATGAAGGATGAAGTGATAAAAATAAAAAATAGCATAAGAAATGAGAGAGAAAAATCTTGCCAGAAGTGGGCAGTAGAAAAAAGAAATTCCCTTTCAGTCACTCTTTATGAGATGAGATAATGGGTGAATTCTATCCTCCACCCAGAAGGGACAATTTAAAAGAATAGAGCAGCATCTCTTATTTCTAGTCTATTAATTTGAATTTTTACTAGATATAAAATTATTAAGTGACAAATACAGGTGGTCCCCTACTTATGATCATTCCACTTATGATTGCCCTTACAATATTCCAAATTTTGCTAACTTCATAGCATATTAACCAGAAATACTTTTTTGCTTTATTTGGCTGCCTAGTAAAGCAATTGCTTACCAACCTGGAGATCTAGGTTCAGTTCTGGATGATTTTACACCTTGGAGGATCCAGGATCAATTTCAGGCAATTTACAGTCTTGAAAGATTTAGCATTCCGTTGTCTATTATTATGTAAGGCTTGAGGACAATATTAACAAGCACTGACCTAAAGAGCGGTGCGAGGCGTGCGTAAGGATAGGTAATGAGGGTCAGTGGATAAAATAGAGACGACATTCAACAAGAACAACTTCCTTTATTATATAAAGAGAGATTTTTGAGATTTCATCTCTTGATTAAAGAGAAATACCTGTTACAATTCCAAAGAGTGGATGACGACTGATGAAGAACGCCGACACAAACAGTCTTTAGTCCAAATACAATTAAAAAAAAAGTCTTTAGACCTTGATACACCAATGAAGATATTCAAATCACTCGTGGATGCAGCTGATGGATCATTGCTTCAACAATCTTCCTTTTCTCAGCTCTGGAGAGAAGACAGACACAGATTTATTATCCTTCCCAGGCTGTGGATGGATCTCGTTCATTTAATTGGAGGATTCCAAGAAGATTGTAGCTGCCTGGAGATCAAGGCAGCTTGGATAGAAAATGAATAAAAATACACAAGGTAAGAAAAAGGGAAGAATGTTGAGAACAGATGACTTCAGAACTAGCAGACAATTGTCGATTAAGCAGAGGCTGACTTAAATCGAGCGTAGTGATAGAACAAATACAAACAGTGGATGGGTAGTACAAAAGTAGAAGTGAACCAAGTGCCGATTGAGGGTGGCATGGATTCTTAAATACCCATGACCTTTCTCTCACCTTTTTCCTGGGACAGGATGAAGATATTTACTTTTCTGAGCATTTGCCGAACCGGGTGTCGAATTTGTGACTATTTGGCAGACACCTGATGTAACTTTCTCAGCAATTTATCGTTATAAAGGTCTACAGATCGACTGAACTGCAACTCGAACTGTTGTCATATTTCTTTTCATATTTGTTTCAATAAAGCGTCTCCCCTTTCTTCCAAATTCCCAACTCCCGTCTCCATTCGGAGGAAGGGGACAAATTCTTGGCCCTCATAATTATTATTAAAATTATTACCATTTTGGGTTATTTTTGA
The DNA here is from genome assembly GCA_000484575.1 of Olivierus martensii. Lineage (NCBI taxonomy): Eukaryota > Metazoa > Arthropoda > Arachnida > Scorpiones > Buthidae > Olivierus > Olivierus martensii. The sequence continues at coordinate 8,226 of AYEL01083334.1, read as the reverse complement.
CTTATGATTTTCTTGATATATGATGGAGTTATCAAAACAATCTCATTGTAAATAAAAAAGTACTACTGTATTATGGCTAATAATTTCTGTTTGTTATATATATAACAAATATATCTATAAAATATATAACAATATAATTATATATATATAAAATATATATTATGGATTTTTTTTAAATATTTATTAAAAATTATTTAAAAAATATATAAATAAAAAATAATAAGAAAAACTTTGATTTTATATAAAACAAAATTATATGGAATTTCTGTTTATTATATAATAATAATAATAATAATTTAATTTAATTATTTGTTTATTTTTTAATTCTGAGATGGCACCAATGTTAATCAAAATTTATTTCAAATTGTTAAAATTTCAATTATATGCATCAAGATTTGTTTTGAATGAGTTAGGTTTGAATATTTTCTATATTTTTTTTTTCTTTTTCAAGATAAAGTGAATAAACATCTCCTGTCTTTTTAAGTTACAAGTGTAACTATGCTAGTTTACAACATTTAAAAATTCATGTTAGTTGGTTTCTTTACGTTTTGTATTGTTTGTTGATTTTAAGTATTATATTACTGTTATGATACATTTCATGCAGTATTATTTTCCTTTCAGTCTGAATAATATAACAACATAATATTGTGCAAATGCAAACACCATAGTCCACCTAATTGCATGAGTTTTTAATTCAGAATTTTTGTTAAAAAATTATTTTCCAACTTATGTAAAATTTATTAAAAAAACTTTGGTCTCAATTATTTGCATAAACTGGGGAGTATCTATGTATGTATAATAAATATATATACATATAATAATATACAATATTAATAATTTACTAACTGAAGGAAGAATAAAAAAAATGTATTTCATTTTAAATTTTAGACAGTTATTTTTTATTTTTTAACACTTTCTTTTTCTATTCATATAAAAGTCAATTTTACTTTATGTGATTTTATTTAATATGATTTCTGTGAACTAATCGTGATTTCTGTGAACTAAAATAATGTGATATTTGTATTTAGTTTTAAAATTAATAATAAAGCAAAATAATAATATATTAATTTCTTTATATTCAGAATAGTGATATAACAAAATTTCTAATTTCTTATTTAAATTAATTAAATTTTTCTTCTTGTACATTATTTTAATGTAAGTAAGGAGTGATCAAAAAGTTCATATTACAACAAGGTATCTGTATTTCACATACTTTCACAGTTAAAATAATTTGTCACCTTCAAAATATTGCCTCTGGGCATTTACTCCAGTGAGCCTACCATTGTTTGAAATGACGAGAGAATTCAGTTTTCAATATGGCCAGTAATTGAGCTTTCAAGTTGATTTTGTTGTTGTCAAAACTGTTGAATCTTTTCCCTTTCATAGCAGTTTTTAGTTTTAGGAAGAGCCAAAAGTTGAGCCTGGGCCAAATCAGGGGAATATGGGAATTGCAGTATCAAAGGAATGTTATCATTTTGCCAAAAATTCTGTGATTTGCAGAAAAGTGTGGCACAGCATATTGTCATGCTGGAGAACCTATCAGTCTTTCCACATTTCTAAAACTATTATAAAACAGAAATCCAAAAATATATCTTTATGATAATATGATGAAATCAAGTTTCCATATGACAAAAACAAACCTTTCCATCAGATGTCATAATTTGTTGACAGGGTTGCTATTATACAAACTTTTTGATCACTCTTTGTATTAATTATTCATAATTAAAAAAACTTGTAAGATTTTTCTGAAAATTTCTTTATAAATATTTTATTTTTTAATTAAATCATTTATAAAGATGAGATGTACCTTTATTTTTGTATTTAAAGCTGTTTTACCAGGAAAATTTTTTCCACATCCTATAGATTTTGGAAGTTGTCTAGAAGTTACAGGTTCATTTTCTATACCTTTTGCCACATTATATAACCAGCTCCTTCAAAGAAAATTGCAAAAAAATAAATTTTCAAGAAAATGCACTAGATCAGGGAAGACAACCTGTGACACACTGGCAATTGTTTGAACATGCAAAACTTGGAGTTGATATATTGTTTTAATTAAATTAATACTCAGATTAACATGTGAGAGATAGTTCATACAAAAATTTAGCCAATTTTGGAAATGTATCCTTAAAAAGGTTTGCCACTCCTGAACTAGATTCAAATAAAAAAATCTCCAGAAATAAAGCATTCATTGACATTATCTTTTAATATAAAAATAAATAAAACTATTATTATTTTAGGATTCAGTATTCCAATATTTATCAAATTTATGTTGATATTTTAATAGAAACAAACAATTCCTAAACATATTAAGATGACTATAAGGTACTATACTTGCATGGCATATCATATTAACTATACAAAATAGAAATATTAAAAAAAAATAAAAAATATTGGAAAATTTTTAATATACAAGATTGGTGCCAAATAATTTTGCATTCATTATAGTTTTTATGAAACTTTTCAGATAACAAATATGAAACTGTAAATAAATTTAAATGAACTGAAATTTTTGATTTTATGAAATACCTTTCATCTTTTCTAAATTAACTTATAATAAATTAATAAATTAACTTACTGATAAGTTGATTAATGATTCAGTCTATACATATTTATATGCTTTAATCAAATATATCAAACAAATAATTATTTACCCAGTTTTATCGCCAAATTGCATTTTCAATTTCTTTTCACTTAATAATGATAATTCAAACATTGTTTCTATTTGAAATTTCTCTTTAATATCATCACCTAATTTTCCTCCTAAATTTCTTCTAAAATAAAAAAAATTTTTTTCAATTATCATTTATTATTCTATAAAATATATTATGAAAAAATTATTATAAATTATACCATAGAAAGATCAAAATTATTTGACATAAAAAGCTTTTTATAAAAGTTTGATTTCTTTTATTAAACATAACATTAATTTATGTAATTAAATTCCCAATACTTAATTAACAATTAAAGTATCTTATAATCATATTTAATCACATAATATTTTATAATGCTATCTATTTTCATAAGAAATTACAAATAATAATATAAATGTCATTTAAAAACAATATTACAATATTAAATTTATAATACTGAACAATTATATGCTATAATATAAATTTATAAAAAAAAATCATTATATTTTCAGTCATATAAAGGTTTGAATAAGATGTCTGCTGCAATAGATTGCAAGTGATGTGGTATTTGATGGCAAATAGACAATAATGACATCTAGAATTGTTATGGCTTTAGCAAAGTTTGCTACATGACCAGAGATATTGTCAAAGAGAAGAGTTTTGGCTACTAATTCATTCTTCTGATAAAAACATTAATGTATATTTGTCTTACTCTGGTCAAAACCTTTGATTAGAGTAAGACAAATATAGTTTATATATTAACAGCACTGGTTTTAATTTTAAAATTCTCTGGTAAAAGTATTAGTTTGCTTTTTGCAACTCTGAAACCTAGTGCAGATTGTTCTTCATAGGCAATACTTATAACTGCAAGTTCTTCCAATAAAGTTCAGTTTTGTCATCAAATTAAAAATGAGATTAAAAGATAATCACCCTACTTTATAATAGTTTGAAACATTGGAGGAAATGCTGCAATTCCCTCAGTAATTGACTGGCTGCTGTCACTTAATTTCAAATTACAACACTTAATTTGAGATTTAAATCTCATGAAACATCTACCTAAAAGTATCATTTTTTTAAGATCTTTAAAAATTGACTTTACCTTATCAACAATAAAAGTTTGAATGAATAGAATTTTATTTTTTATTTATTTAAGTTATCCATCACAATGAAAATAATTTCTCACTTATTTCTGAAAGTTTACTTCATTCACTTATATTGAATTTATTGTTGTACATTTATTTGCATTTATTGTTGTTACATTAGCAGTTTTATTTTATCTGTATTTTTCATAAGGTACTTAGTCAACATTAGAAATTTCATGCTTCTACATATATTAAGATAAGTCCAACTAACTTCCATTTTACAAATTACCTCCATCTTTTTCAAACTGATAGATCTATATAATGTTTTGATGACCTTTTCACATTCAGTTGACTTCATTAACTTCTCTTACTAGACACTGTGGCTCTTATTTTATTAATTTAATCAATAATTTTTAATTAAAGTATTCACAAACTGACATTGTACAATAATGACCTAATAAAAATACATTAACAAGCAAACTGAATATTCTTCTCAATCTCCATCCTTGATTGACTTAAATGGTAGATGAGGTTACCTCTTATTTCTTATTAGTTATGCTGTTTCTATATACCATATCCAGTATTTATAATTTCATATTTTAAAAATGTTTATAATTCTTTATTATTTTTGGCCTTCTAGTTTCAAAACTATTATTATTATGAATTATTGCAAAATAAACTGCCATAAAATGATGGTTGTATGTACTTTTTAAAATTTTCAAAAGAATATCAAAGGTATAGCTTGCCTGAGATGCAAAAAATTTTCATTAAAGTTCTGTAAGGAGGGCTTAAAAATGTGTTTGGATTAATACACAATTTCATGAGAAATAATTTTATTAAACTATTTTTTAATCATAAACAATAAAAATTCTTAAGATTAAAAACATCTTTGTTGTAAGATAAACACTATACACATACGCAGGCAAAAAAAAAAAAATCAACTTTTTTTGGCTGGAGAAATTGAAGTAATAAACAAAACCATAACTTACTGAACGTCTCCTAAAGACCTGAAGGAAATTTTGCAATAATTCATTTAATACAATAGCAGGTAAAATTTTATCTTACCCCCGAGCAATCAGGCGATCAGGCACGTCATGCCACTGACTGCAAGCTGTGTCTTTATAATATAATCAGGTAGATGATACCATGCTGCTCAATACGATGCAACATGTAAACTCTCAACAATCAATCAAGAATCTTACTTAGGATTCATATTTGGGTGAAAAATAGATTTATTTTTTATTATTATTAATTAAGAATGTTTTAATCCATTCACTAATAATTGATAAATGCCTATTATATTTAACTAAAGTAGATTAAAAATAACTAAAATAATATTTAAAATAACGATTTTAAATAAATAATATTAAAATCTGTACTGAAAAATAACTTTAGTCTATCAAAAAAGTTCATTGTAAGCAAAATCAAAACTTCGAAATTGCATGCTTAATGTCTAGAAATCACATTGTACCTGTCATCCTAACGGTGTATGACATCATTGTTAGGATGATCCACTCATTTTGAAATACGATCAAAGATTTGAATACAGATAACTCAACTCAACTATACAGAAAACGAAACTTCGGTCTCTTGGGAGCCATGTGACATAGCTGTATTCTAATGGAATTTTTACTCTGATAATTTAATATGAAATTTTTTTAGAAAAGAAAACAGTTACTCAATAACAACAAATAATAAGAAAATATTTTTATGTAAATTATCAAATTATTACTATGTTAACTTGATATTTTCTGAAGCTATGTCATCCTAATGATAATGTCATATACCAATATCAATCTTGCTTTGGAGTAAAGTAAAATTTTATTTTACTCGATGCAATCAAGTTCATCGCGCCACCAACTTCAAACCTACATTTATATTCGTGCATCAGATAGATGACATCGTGCTGCCGGATGCACTGCAATGTAGAAATTCTCAACAATAATTCAAGCCTTATGTAGGCGTGCTGCACTGGATAACTTTACCTGGATTATTGTTGAGAATTTCTACGTCATGGCACATCCGGCAGTGCAGCATCACCTATCTGATGCACTTATACAAATGCAGGTTGGAATCGGTGGCGCAATGTGCTATCACTTCAGGTAAAGTAAAATTTTACCTTTTAAATCGGTATATTGTTATTTGTATTATAATAATTTATTTTATATGTATCTATTTAAAGTTTCAATAAAATATTTATTTTGGTAAATGGTATTAATATATTGGTAACTAAAAATCAAAGATCATGTAATTTATCAGTTTCAAGTTTTTATTGAATTTTAAGTGCTAAAGACAGGAGGGTCAGCATATACACAAATCGGGTTATATTCGAGTATATACAGTAATTTTATAATTTATTTGCATACATGATTAATTTTCCTGCCAAAGTGCTGTTTTATATTTTGTTTATGAATATAATATTTAAAAATAAAAAGTCTGCAGATGATATGATAAAGGTAATCCAAGAAATATAAATTCCATCCTACTATGGCATAATAATTAATGAATTACAGGGAAATCTTAATGAACAGTTGTGAATATGTTTTAATATTCATTGAAATGTGCTACTTCAAATCTGATCAACTGATAAATATTCTATATAAAATCTAAAATGAAAGAAAATTGTTTATACTATCATTATCATAACATTTTCTTCCATCATTAGATACATTCCATTTCATATTGTCATGTTTTTAGTTATATTTACATTTAATTTTAGGTTTATATTATTTCTAATTTCGATCATGAAATTTTAATTGTGGATTAATAATTCTACTAGAAAATTTCATTGATTTTGCTTGTTAGGAATGTTTCAAAAAGTTGCAGTCTATAAGGATGGATATTTATTATGAAGTATATTATTTTTTAATGTGCATTTAAGAATCGGAAGGAACTGAAAGACTGTAACAGTGCACATCAACAAACGAAACATGCCTATAACATGAAATCATACCCGTTTTATGAAGAAAAATAGAAAAACACCCATATCAACTATCACCTGCCGAAGGAAAGCATAAAATATTTAATACATACTGTATTAAATATATTATATTATTGATACACTGCTTTATAAATTTTATCTCATTCGTCAAATTGCAAAATTTTTTTACATTTGTATTTTTACCAATGAAACATGAATTTTTCTCTTTAGAATCCAGCACTTGTCAATCCTTGAGGGTATCAAATTTCATAATGTTTACTATAGTATGATAATATTCACTAATAAAATATAAATAATTTGATCTTTAAATTATTAATTTAAAACAAATTAGCATAAAAAAGTTAATTATTTCTTTACCCCAGGTAAATTAGGTCCTTTTAAAGTTAAAATTAATTGTGGTTGTAAAGTTAATTCTCTAATTTCTTCAGATTTAGATTCATCTGAACCTAATTAATTCAAATAAAAAATAGATTAAATTAATATAATATATTAATTCAAATTGAAAAATAAATATAAATACCTGGAGGAGGTATTTCTAAATCAGTTGTTTGATTAACATTTGTTCTTCCTGGACGAGGATCAAATGTAGGAATAAGAGCAGAAAACTGCCTTTTTAATGTAAAATCATCATCCCAGCTTCTACGCTTTCCATTTCTAAGTTCACCTCTCTCTTCCTCCTAGTGTTTAAAAATGAAAAACATCTTTCAGGTCAAGAAACAATTCAATAAATGTAGATATTTTTTAAGCATTTATTCATCATCATCATCATCATCAATGTACAAAATTGGAAATATCCAGAATCTTGTCATACAATATAAATACAAAATTTATATTGAAAACTAAAATTAATTAATATATACAAGATCTTAAAAAGTAATTTAATACTAAATCTTTTCAACATTAATAAAAAGTAATCAGTATAAAATAACAATATATATTATTATTATTAATAATTTGAAAAATTAAAATTAATCCAATGGACATATGATTCTATTTGATACAAGATTAACTTAATTTTTTTTTAATTAGTCTACAATTAACATTTGCATAAGAATCTAATGTATGATCAACAAATCTTATAATAATATATATGAAAATATTTTACTATTTGCAGAAAATAATATTCTGTATCTCTAACATTAAATCAATGATCTCCATTCTATTTTTAACTATTTCCCATCATTGTATTTATTTAATATATAAATGTTTGTGCTAATCTAATAAGTTCTCATACTGAAATACTTCTTACTTTAAGATATTAAATAAAAGTAAAAAATAAGCCAAATAAGTAAAATAAATTGCTTATTCAAAAAAGTTTTTGGCTATCCACAGAGCCTGTCTTAGTTGGGCAGGCTACATAGATAGTTCTCTTTTCTTCTATTGATATTAGTGCTTCACCATACAATATGATGGGAATACTAACCAGTAACTACAAAAACAAGTTCATAAATAGATAGAAATAATGCTTAATCACATTAAATATACAAAACTTAGAGTACTTTCAACTTTGAAAGCAGAGAACTTTTATAAAAGTGAAAGTACTCCAGATTTTGTATATATATATATATATAAT
>AYEL01083331.1:0-48552 GCA_000484575.1 Olivierus martensii | reverse complement strand
GTATTTCTTGAACCTAAAGAAATGTGTTTCTTGAACATGAAGAAATGTTAATTATTGTGCATGAAAAATAAGACATCCCCTGAAAATAAGCCCTAGCATGTCTTTTGCAGCAAAAATTAATATAAGACCGGGTCTTATTTTCAGGGAAACATGGTATTATATCCCATTAAATATTTATATATGCAATAAAAAAATTTCTAAATCTGACAACCAATTTATTTTTACTCAAATGTTTATTTCATTTCATTATTATATTAAAATTAAATAAACATTAAAAACAAATTATTATTTTAATATTAATCATTTTCATTGATTTATTTTATATACTATATAGTTATATTTTCATGTATTTTTTTATAGGGTTGTTCAGAAAATAATTTTGTTTTTTCCATGAAAATGAATGACAATTTTTTTATAGTATATAAATATTTAATTATATATTGACCATTTTACATACATTTTGCCATCTTTCTGGTAGTAGCATGATTCCATCCTATAAAGCATGGAATGCTTGTAGAACTTCTGATCTTTGTCGAAAAAAACTGAACCAAGTGATTTTTGACATCCTCATTTGAACTTAATGTTTTGCTGTCTAAAGAATTCTGTAAAGACCAGAACAAGTAATAATTGAAGGGTGCCAAATCTACAAATATAGTGAGTGTGATAGCATATCCCATCCAAGCTGTAACAGCTTCTGGCAAGTCATCAAACTTATATGAAATCTGGCATTATCATGGTGAAACAGTATGTCTTTTCTGTTAATCAATTCTGGCTGCTTCTGTTTGATGGAATCACTCAATTTGTCCAATCAGTGGTAATACAGTTACGAATTAAATTGTGGAATTGTCTGATAGAAGCTCAAAAAAAAAAAAAAAACAATTCCTTTGAAATAACACCAAAGATCCTCACTTTTTCAATGAATAACGGCTTTTGAAGTGCTTTGAGCCAGGTCATCCCTTCTGCTCCATGATCACTTGCATTCAACATTGTTGTAAACAATCCATTTTTCATTGCCAGTTATGCAATGCACCTAACAAAGGGATCATTTTCTTCACATTTGAGCAGCAAATCACAGATTTTAATACGATGAAGCAACTCTCTTTCTTTGAGAACATGTGGAATCCAAATATTGAGCTTTGAAATGAAACCAAATTGTTTCAAATGGTCATGAACAGTCGAATTCAAAAAATTCAATCTTGTAGTAATTTCTCGTGTTGTTATTCAGTTGTTTGCTTCAACCAATATCATTATTTTGTCATCATCAGCTTCAACTGGCTTTCCAGAATATAATGCATCTTTAATATAGAAATTCTCAGAACGAAATTTTGAATACCAGTTTTGATACTGGTGTTCTATTAACATATCATCTCCATACACACCAATTAAATTATAATTTAATAATAAAAATTTTTTTTGAATTATAATCTTGAATAAAATTACAATTCAAAGAATTAATATGAAAATATATTCTTAGAAAATAAAATATAATAATCATTAATACAAATTATATATACAAATTAATGCTTTTTGTACCGTCTACTAATCATATAACCTAATGAATTGAATATGCAAAAATAATTAATTTTTGGACAAAGAATATATCTACTCTTATAAAACCTGCAATTTCAAAATTTTCTAATCTGACTAAGTTTTGATTTAATTTAATTTAGATTGTGATTAAGTTAATTTAGTTTCATCACTTCATTGCAAACATACAATCAAAATATTAATGGAAATAAGAAATTTAATTGAATATAAATTACGAGTATGAATCGCAATTTATATTCAATTATATTATGATGAAATCAATATAATTAAATATATTCAATTAAATTTATATAATAATATCTGAGAAAAAATGAATTACAGTGGTACCTCGCAATTTGATGTCCTATAATTCATCAGTCTTGCAATTTGGCAGTTGAGTTTCGTGGGATGCGCATACTCATGCATAGAATTGTGTGATGTCATTTGGTTATTTGTCAGTTCTTGTTGGGTTCCTTTGGTGTTTGCTCGTGTTGTTGGTTTTAATTTTCAATTCTGCATTTTTTAGAAAGTAAAGAATTTGTGCTTCTGTAGTTATTCTTTTTTTGAGTGAAATTTAGGGATGGGTTCAAAGAGAAGTGAACAGAGGAATAATTCAGAAAAGAACACTTGATTGAGCATAGATAAAGTGAAGAAAGGTAGAATAATTACAGATATAGCTCAAAAGTATCATGTTCCTAGGACAACTTGGAAACGTTTTACAACAGAAATTATGAGTGCTAAGGTGTCTTCTGGAGTAATTGAAGATTTCCAATAAGAAAAGCTGCTTCTCACCTGAATTAAATAAAGACAAATGAAGGGAGATCCAATAACTCAGGCAATGATCTATGAGAAGGCTAGGCTAATTTTCAAAGAATTGCAGAAAAAACTTTAGAATGTACCTCAGATCAAACTGAGGAATGCAAAGCAAATCGAGGCTGGTTTCACAGATTTAAAAGTAGAAAGGTAGACTTTATTTCAATATTCAAGGGCTAATGAATTGAGTGTATTGTGTATAAAATAGTGAATTTTGTTCTTTAGTGTGTTATGCAATAATAAAATACATATAGAAATAATATAGTGTATTTCTCCCATTAGAGGGAGTGGGATGGGGAATCCAGCAACGAATTAATCTGTTCCATAGTCTTATATGGGAAATATTGTTCCGCAATTTGACAGTTTCTTAATTTGGCATTAGTTCAGCAATGGATTAGTGTCAAATTGCAAGGTACACTGTATTATTTAAAACTAATTTTTTAAAAATAAACATTATATAATATTACCAATTTTTCAATATTATAAATTTCATTATTATTCATAACATCACTATAACAAAAATTATTCATAGCACATTTACAGCAGCTAAAATTCTATTTATTTTGAAAAAATTTGTATTGTTTTCAATTATTAAGTTAACCATCTTCACTTGAATTATATTTTATTTTGTACCTTGTCTTAATATTTGCATAGTTGAAGATGGTTAATTTAATAACTAATGATTGTACTCAAGATTCTTGTCTTGACAAATCTCGAGATATATAAGAAAATTTCATTCCCGATTCTCAAGAATTTTTGATTATTATTATTTTGGGATTCCCAATTCTCAAGAAAAATGCTTATAAATCTTGATAATTAAAAAATTCTGCGAATTCGTATCCTAAAAATTTCATCGTGATACATTAATTATTTTGGACTTGCAACATCTTCGAGTCAATAAACTAAGCGAATAATTTGTATGGTTTATCCGAGTCACATCTACTAACTTTATATTTCAAAAAAAAATTATCTGAATTTAATCATAAAATAATACCTAAAGTAGGCATGTCTAAAATAATACATAGATCAATAAATTGTACAAAAATCATTCATTTTAATTACAATTTTAAAGATTTCTGTTATTGTAGACCTGTCATATTATACCATAGGCAGATTTGTGATGACGTTTACATAACAAAGTCAAAATAAATATCTGGTTTTTACTCATTCAGCAGTTCACCAGAGTAACAATTACATCTAATGACATCTATGGTAAATAGGAAATAGAATGTAGTGTGATCTGATATATATAGTGTATCAGAGGATATGAGTGAGGATGGGAGCTTTTGGATGCCTAGCTTCAATCATTCCCAAAACCTCCCATCTTCACTCAATGGTCATGACTATAGAGCTCTCTTAGAAAATTATGTAGCCAAAATATAAGGTCCCAAACTTTTTCTAAGAGATATATCTATTAGTCTAGAATCTATAGATAGTCAAATATAGTGACATGTAAAAAATAAGCAGTGGTATAGGCTAAAAACTCATACAGATCTACATATGTTTGGGCACAAATTCCATTTCTGAAATTTTTGTATCCAAACCAGGACTCATTTAGCAGATAAACGAATAGACTTGTATACTGAAAAGCTGTTTTAATAAAAACTCAGTAATTGCAAAACAAATACGATTATTTTTTTTATTATTATTGAAATGTGATCTATATTTTCAATATACCGTAATTAAATTATTAAATAAAAACAAATATAAAATAACCCAATATTATTTGTTTTCATTTTGCATGATATTTTCTGCTTCATTTTTTTTATCCTTATTAAAAACAGGTATTTTTTAACTAAACAATTTTATTAAAATCTTGAGATTCTCGAGAATTTTCGAAAGGGAATCTCAAATCTTGAGAAAACAAAAAGTTTGGGAAAACACAATCACTATTAATAACTGAAAATATTATTACTATTTTTTCAAAATAAATAGAATTTTTGCTTCTGTAAATATGCTATGGATGATTTATTTGCTGTTCAAAAAAGTAGTGGAACTTTGATTTACTTAAACCCACTATATGAAATGTATTATTATGTAGTATTTACTATGTACATTTTATATGTATTGATTTAATCATACATATTATTTGTTAAGCTTATAAGTTTAAAAAATTGATATTGAAACCAAAACCACTTGCTTTAATGTAATACAAATGTTCTATAAGCACTAGTAGCAAGGAAAAAATATACTTTAATATCGTATAACGTTCTTGGACCCTCTTACGGTCTCTCCTCAGTACAAACTTCCTAGAAGTTTGTTTGAAAACAAGGAAGTTTGTACTGAGGAGGGACTGTAAGAGATCCGAAAACATTATACGATATTAAAGTATTTTTTCCTTGCTACTAGTGCTTGTAGAACATTTGTTTTTAAAAAATTGTATAATATGAAAACTTGTAAAATTTATTTTAATTTATTCTTATTTAAATTTCATATTAAGGCCCTTTTGGAAGCAATGCAAAAGCTAAGAGAAGAATTAGATACATTAGAAGCTCGAGTTACAATTTTAGAAGAACTTTTGCCAAAAATTCTTGGTTTGTTTGTTTTAACATTATTTTTAAAATATAATTATGATTCATTTAAATTATCATTACTATTCAAGTAAAACAATAAAATTTTTAATTGTTTTTAAATTTTTAACTACTGGTAATAAGAAATTTCAAATTTTTTATCATTATGAAACATATCTGTTTATTTTTAATCTTTCATTTAAAATAAATATAGGCATACTTCATTGTTGTGATGGTTACATCTCAGACTACCACTGTATAGCAAATTTCACTATAAAGCAAATCACAGCTTTTTTTCATTTGCTAATGCATATAAAAACCTAAAAATATATTTACAGTATTATTCAATAAATGCACAACAGTACTAGGCCTAAAAAATGTTTTCATTTTAAGATATAAAATAAAACATGGGATGTAATTGAGAAACACAGTATTAGTGAACTGAGATATGCCTGTAAATATTCAATTTTTTATAATTCTTGCTGATACTATTATAGTAGAATTCATTTTTACAATGGTAATTATCATTATAAAAATATATTCAATCATTAAATGAGTAAAGGAAATTCATACCATATTAAAAGTTTAATTTGTTCCAAAGTATTGAATGTTATCTTTTTCTAGAAAAACTTTTCAATACAATTCTATATTTAAACAGTGAATGCATTCACCATCTTGAAGATCCAAGTCCCATACTTCCAGATTGTTCAGGATGTTTGGATCTGGCCCATTAAGTTTAATATTTCAATCTTCTGATTGATTCCATCACAGATGTTGACCAGTTCACAATCAGCTCTAAAATGGCATTCTTCATATATATATTTCTTGTGAGCTTTAATAGCATAATTAACCAACTAACAATATTATAAACACAAAAATATATGAAGTAACATTGTAATAATATAATATTAAAAGAACAATTAATCAATGTATTATAGTTTAATTTGCCTGCTTTCTAGAAATTCATTAAAGCTGATAATTCTGGCCCATGCCTACATTAAAATTAAACTTAATTTACATATAAAAAAATATAAAAATAATTGTACTTTTATTTTCTAAATAATTCTGAAAAAATTATATTAAATTATTTATTACTTTTTTGATAAACAGTAATAATATTTCAGAATTAGCAATGTATGCCTAGCACTATCTGGCATAGTTATTTTAGGAAAATTTACTTTTGATTTTTCTACAATTTTAGTCGTTAGTTGTTCTTTAATATAATTCTTGTAATCTTTAAAAGATTCATAAACTTTTAAGTCTGTTTTCATTCTCCAATTTGAAAAAGATTTTTTCTAGGCATATTGAAATTTATACTTCTGTGAAACTATTTATATGATATATGCCATAAATTGATTATGTGGACTATCATCAAACTGTCTGTAGCAAGAACTTCTTTAATCAAAAAATTATTCCATACTTGATTTTATTTGTTTTTATTTCAATTATTATATTTATTGAAATCTTATATTAATATGAAGTTAATTTAATGTTTTTTTTATCATGTATTTATCATTCTGAGTGATATTTGTTTAAAATATGGAATTGTAAGATAATTACTAACTGTCTAAAAATTTCAAGTCACTATAGTTGTATGCAACTAACAAACAGTTGCACTCATTAGAATAAGTTTAGGATCACCTGTTTAATGTATATAATCTTCTAACAGACCTATGTAACCAAGATGATTGGAAGATAGGAATTTCTTCAATAGACTAAAACTTAGATATCCATTAGCATTCATTCATATAATTTGGCTAATAGTTAGTAATGTAATTAAACATCGTTAACACAGTGGCATATAGCAAGACAGGTTAAAAATAGAAGAATTTCCAACTTATTATCTTTAGAATAACTTATAAAATTTTATCAGTTGCTGGACTATTCAATTCATAGCTGGATTATTCAATTCTTTTTGGACTATTTAGCTGCATAAATATTCAGTATTTCCATCATCATTATATTATTAATTCCTTACTGCTTTTATGCTTCCTATTTTTGTTAGAAAACTTCTTTTACTTTTTTTCAAATCTATATTTGTTGTGCTATCTATTGAGCTATACACAGTTATAATTTATTACATCATTTCTGAAACTATATGAGTTGAAAAAAATATATTTTATAAAATATTAAATAGTAGTCATATAAGCTAAGTCATCAGAAAGCTAATCTTCCATACTGAAGAATTCTTACACATCATGCCATCTGTTGACTAAGTTATTAAATCTTTTAGATTATTCAATAGGTCTCTTTAAAAATGCTTTATTCTAAAAAATATATAATTCTACAGTTATTTAATTTGATCATTACAAAAAATCGTTATCAAGTATGGCAGTTATAGCTTTTCCTTTACTGATTAGAAAATTAATGGACACAAACAAACAATCAAAAATATATATAAGATTTATTAGTTTCACAATATAACATTTTCATCAATTTATAAAGAAATATTGGATATTTTGAAATTTTAATTTATAGATACATAGGCACATGATTATAATTTAGGTAGTTCTCTATTTACCAAATGACTTCTGATTAAACTGTCATAAGTCAGAAATGCTCAAAATTTATAAATTTTTCACAATTAAATTTTACTAGGACATTATATATTATCTTAATAAATATAAAGAATATAAAAAAAGGATGTTTTCCATATATCAGACCATTGGATGTGGGATTTGAACTCATTGAATTGCATATCGTCAGAATGCATTATAGACCAATCAACAGAATTTAGGTTAGTTTCATTAAGCCACTATATCCTCAAGAGATATTCTGTATCTGGCGGCAGCCACTTATAGAGCCCATCACAGGCCGACCAACACCAGGTGGTTGAAGGATGGGGTTCAATGGGCCGGGCCCAGACTCTTCCTGAAAAACTGGAGGTGTGGGACCCAGATCCTTCAGGGTGGTAAGCCACAGCTTTACCACACGGCTATCTGGCCGACAATCACAAAATTTACTGATTACCATTGTTAAGTATGAATTGTCATTAGTCAAGGATTATCTATATATTGATATAGATAAAGAATTCTTATAAAATATAAATCAATTTAGATACATATTCATCTATCAATCAGTTTTTATTTTACATATCTCTAGATATTCTGATATATTTAGATACATATTCATCTATCAATCAGTTTTTATTTTACATATCTCTAGATATTCTGAGAAAAAATGAACATTCATTTATTGAATATTTCTTGGTGTTTCCTTTAGTAATTACTGAAGTAATACAAATATCTTCATTGTAAGTGATTTTTATAAAAGATTTTTTTATTTGGCATTTGGTATTTCATTCTAAATAATGAGTTTGCTATTATTAATGTTCTCATAGCCTGTTTTGTTGTAATACATTTTGTATTGTTACTTTATACCTGGGGTGTTCAACCTTTTGGATTTCTTGAGCCACATTGGAAAAAGAAGAATTGTGTTGGGCCACATTATATGAAATTGGAGAAAATATGATTTTTTTTGTATGAAATCTTAGCCATCCAATGAAATATTTGTTATTTTTTGATAGCAGCAAGCCTTATGAATAAAATAAGCTATGAATAAAGAAATTAGATATTTTAAAAAATATATTTCATATTTTAAAAAATTATCAACAAAAAATATGTTTTACAAATTTTCATTAGTTATGTTATATTGCATAATTAGTTGAAAAGTAACATAACTTTATTAAAATATTGTCATTTTTTTTAATAAAACATTTATTTTATGTTTTACTTAAAATTTCAAAAATAAATTTTCGTCTTCTCAAATTCAAAATAAAAAGATTAACAAAATAGAATAGAACAAAAAGTAGAATTGATAAGATTCGATGAAAAATAATCCAAATTCTACTAATACATTTTAAAGATAGAAAATTTGAATGGATTGTAATTTAAAACAAATTTCAGCAATCAAAAAATTTAGGTCCCATCATCGGAGGCAACATTTTCATCTAATAAATGCGAAAAAATCAGTCCACAATAGCTGCACTGAGTATATCAAGATTGAATTTTTTTTAATTGTTTTTTTTTTCATATTTTATTCCATTTCCATGGTGAGTATATATGTCAGTGGATCTCCATGGGTTAAACTGGAGAGAGTGCTTTCTATTGTTGAAAACGTAAATAAAATGAACTGACAAGCTAAGTATTTCCCTCTTTCCATGGCAACAAAAGACACTTGAAATATATCCAAAACAGTATTAAAAAATATGTTTTGTGTAAGGTATAAAAGTGTCAGGCCAAAATAAAACATGTTTTCCCTATCTCTCAATATTAAAAACAGTATTAAATTATTTATATGTTAGTTAAAAATTGCTTGTTGAGCGACATTCAAAGCCATCCTGGGCCACAGGTTGGACACCCTTACTCCAACATGATACTGCTTTGTTAGGCATATAACTAGAAAATGTAAAAATAGACTCAGCACTCACAGCAGTCCCATAAAAAAGCATTTTATTATTTCTTCTTAAAGAGTAATGCTTTCGACTATACGATAGTCATCTTTGTTGTTCTACATGATTCTAGTTTTTTCGGTTTTGTAGACACAAAACATAACAAAATGAAAAAAACATTAGTCTTTATTATATGTTACAGTACTTCTGTAACATACCTTGGAATGTAATACAAAAATAAAACAATAAAAGAAACTCACAATGATGCAATCTTCCACAGTCATGCTACATGTCGAGAAGAAGAAGAAAGAAAGGAAAAAGTGTTGCCAGCAAAAAGGGCAACAAATTAGCCCTTCTGAATGGTTCCTTTATTCCTAAATATCTCCTAAAATGTCAATCATAGGAAAGTAATTCCACCACGAAAATTGCATAAAAAATTCGAGGAATCAGATTACGTTAGAAAAATAATACACTTCCATTTGAGAAAACAAAGTTGAAGCACGTGCTGTGCAAGCGGATGTGCAGAAAAAATTTTAATGATGGATTGTAAATTGGAAGGAAAATCTAGTAGAACACGTGTTTAACAGTTTTCATGTATATCTGATAGTTTTTGAGAAAAATGCCTGGTCCACAGAAACCTGGGCACCCTGTATATATATTAAATTAAAAAAAAAATTATGGAAAATATTTTATGTAAGTTGAATATTACATAATTCAGGGAGTGGCTGTATATGAATAAAAACAAATATAAATAATAACAAATGAAATAAAAATTAATGCAACTTCACAATATTTCATTACAGATAATATTAACAATAAGAAATACAGTAAAACCTGTCTAAACTAGAACCAGAAAATTTTCCACCTTAGACAGTTTTCCAACGTATACAGGTTTCACCAAAAAAAGACATTCAATGCATTTACAATACAATGTTATTGCAATAATACATATTTTGATAATACAGTAATACCCCGACTTACGTAAATCTGATTTACATAAATTCAGAGATATGTAATTTCTCATCCTGCCCCCTTGTCCACTTGTTTGCTTATTTCATTTGCTGATTTATTGATTAAGAGTTTTTAATTACAACTACATATAAACTTTTATAATTTGTTGTTTTCTTGGTAATAAAGAGCCAGTTAAGAATCTAATACATATCTACCTGAAATTAGATTTGGGAATCTAGGTAATCCAACTTACATTATGCTTTCTGGTCCCACCTATTATGTATCTCCGGGGTATTACTGTATATAAAGAAAATATAGCATCAAATAACTGTATTAGCCTATATAATAAAATGCATAGGGTATTTTTAAAAAGCAAATAAACTGAACATATAATGCTGCATTAGAAAAACATGCAACAAGTAGGACTGAACTACAAGTTTTATTTTAAAATTTTAATTTTCAATATTCAGTAATTCAGTTCTTATATATAGTATTTGTATTAAGTACAAAAATTACAAAAGTTTCTTTTCCACATTTCAACAAGAGTTTTTTGTTTTGCATGTTTCTTAAACCTGCTTCTCTTTCCATCATAGAATATATTTGCAAAAATTTTCCAGTGATTTGCATGCAATTGAGATGTTCAAAAAATTCTTCTAACACAACCTATTTATTTGTAGCACTAGCAAAATTACTTATTTTTTCTGTTTCTAAAAAGCCTCTTCCCAATTCTTTTTCACTGTCGTCTTCTTCATTTATAGAATTTTCTTCTCTTCTTGACTGGAACAAATTACTCATAGTTTAATAATCTGCCTCTATTAAAAAGTTTTTATCAATGTTGATATATTCTTCAGCATTTACCTGCATACTAATGTCTTCAAGCTGTCCTATAAATGTCTGAATTCCATCAAGATGCGATACTTCAGAAAATTCTTCCATTCCTTGTTCAGGTTGACCAATGGTTTCAAAATGAAAACCACTTTTTCCTTTTTAAGATGGGAAAAAATTATTATTTTTCCAACTTATACAGATGTTTTTTTATTCAGCGAAATTTTAAAATGCTTTCTGTTTTCACGTTATACAGATATTTTCTTTGATATTTCTATGAAAGTTCTTTGGGAATAAAAATATTTCTCATGTTGAGCAAGTTTCCGACTTGTACAGTGTCCAGCTTAGACAAGTTTTACTGTATATTTTGTTGTACTGACATTATCATTATTATGAATTCTGATCATCCATTCTGTGCATTATCAAATTGATGCCATACACTTAAAAGCAATCACAAAATTACAACTAAAGATTTAAGAATTCGAAAACAATTACTAAAACAAAATTAGCATAATGAGCAGGATAATACAGAAATAAAAGCCTTGAAAAGAAAAATTTAAACTTAAAAAATAATTTTATTGAAATACTTTTGACCCTCTGAGTCTTCTTCAGCATTCCTTATAAAGCAGTATAAACATTAGAATACAGTTTTAGAACTTATTTCAAAATTTATTTATATTTTTACATATTTTATGTTTACATTATATATATAGTTATGGTTACTGCTGCATTTCCTATATTGTTACTATGGTATCATTCTAAGAGACTGCAAATAATCTGTATTTAAATTGTTAAAGAACAATTCTGAGTTTTGCAACTTGTATAAAAGAACTTTATATCTAAGTGTAACCACCAAAGATGCTTTTAAAGCTGAAAATGCTTCAGATTTATAATACTTTATAAGTAAATTAACTATTTTGCCTAAATTGATCTTGTTTTTTAATTAAAAGTTAACAGTTTTATTTAAGGAAAATTGTAAAACTAAATTTTCTTAATATAGTTTTTTTTATTTTAGACAATGGTTCTTGATGTAACAAACAGGATGTGCAATTTATTGAGAGCAGCATTACTTTCTCACACACTAAATCACCACCACCTAGAAGAAGAAGGCTTTTTCACTACTACCCGATCTCGTTGCTGACGTCACAGAAGAAGACCGACCAATGCAAGTACAATAGTTGCTTTGCTGTTGAGAGAGTTGAGTATTTGTTAACGGTCAGAAACTTGGAATACAGATTTTGTACCATAAACCTACAACTATCATTCAGATCTATCTACTATAGTATCAATATTTATTCTGTGGATAAGAAAAAAAAATTTTAAGGAAAAATAGCCTTTGTATTGTTATCCTGAAAAGATGAAGCACGTGCTACAAGATCAACATGTGCTCTGTAATAGAAATTAATTTCCATAGGTAGGTAGTATTTTAATTTAAATATAATAATTTATTTGTATTGCTATTCAGTAATATTGCCATGAATATAAATTACACAAATCATTCTTAATTCAGCAATAAATTTTGAGTAGTTATTTGAATAATATTTTCATATGTAACTATTTCAATAATATTAGATCCATTAAGAGTAGAATTGTAATGTTTGCAAAATTTATATCGATGGAAACCACGAAAACTTTCCAAAGGAATCAGAAATCAACCGTGAACATACTACAAAGGCGAAGTTTTGATAAGATTTCACTTTGCCTGTTTAATATGGCACGTTGCCAATATGATAACTCTTTTAGTGTTTCTACAATACATGTTAGAGAATTAGATTCGCCCCCTCCGATTTGATGATTAAAAATGCGAATCGACAATTCCATCATATTAAAGATTCATTCCAAACAGTACACATTTTGCAAACATTGCAATCTTACTAACTATGTCTTAATACTTTGTTTATGATATTATTTTAATTTTCCAGGAATAAAAAGCTGCTAAAGAAAGAAAAGGAAAAAGTGTTGCCTGCAAAAACAAAAAAATAATTTAATTCCCAACAATCTTCAGCTCCGTGAAAAAATTATTCCATACTTGATTTCATTTGTTTTTATTTCAATTATTATATTTATTGAAATCTTATATTAATATGAAGCTAATTTAATGTTTTTTTTTTTTTTTTAATGTATTTATTCATTCTGAGTGATATTTGTTTAAAATATGGAATTGTAAGATAATTACTAACTGTCTAAAAATTTCAAATCACTACAGTTGTATGCAACTAATGAACAGTATTTTTTGAGTGCACAGAGCTGAAGATGACTATCGTATAGTCAAAAGCGTTACTTCTTAAGAAGAAATAATAAATGCTTTTTTTACGGGACTGCTGTGAGTGCTGAGTTTATTTTTACATTTTCTAGTGATACCCTTGCTTTATAACTATTAAAAATATTGCACAATAGATAAAATAAAAAACATTTTTCATCTATATTTTGCTCAATTATACAACTCAACTCAACTCACATTTCTATTACAAAAATATCTCTTAATATCTTCTTCACAGGTCATGATTTAAATATAGGTAGTCCTTTACTTATTCAAATCTCATTGTTATAAGTTAGAATGATTGCAAGTCATTAATGCCCAAAATTTATGATTTTTCACTACTAATTTGTACTAGGATATTCATTATACATTATTTTAATAAAAATAAAGAACACAAAACTACAAAGAAAACTACCAGATATAAAAATGGACACTTTCCATATATCAGACCATTGAGTCAGGGACTCAAACCCATAGAATTGCATTGACCAATTACAGAATTTATTGATTGCATCATTGTCATAAGTATGAGTAGTCATAAGTTGAGAATTATCTATGAATATTAGTGTTAAAGTGACCACAATAAAGTTAGCCATATTGAATATGATAACAAACTAATATCTCACAACATTTAATCTACAAAAATATTATTGATTATTTCATCCATATAAATCAATTACCAATCACATTAATTAAATCCAGAGCTGGATTAACATAATAGCAAAAGTAGCATATGCTACAGGCCCCATGCCAATAAATATGCAACAAATTTGCTCATGCTAAATGTAGAAAAATTAATATTTAAACAATAAAGTTGATTGTATTATTACTTTTGATAATGATAATTACTATGCAAATTAAAAATGTATGTGTTCAAATATATTTGTGTTGTTTTATTGTTTTTTTTAATATAGGGTCCCTTTCTTTAACATATGCTACAGGCCCCGCACTAGCTTAATCCAGCTCAGATTAAATTTATAATTAATCTATAAACATGATTTGATGCTATATCATGTTTATAGATTAATGAAAATGTTATGTTATTATATCAATTGTTCATAAATGCATATCAATCTATCATTCATTTTTAAAATGTTTTTGATTGTAAATTAGGTCCTCTTTTAAAGCCTTCCTTACTTTCCTAAATTTCCTAATCTTTATATAAAATAATTATAAAGGTTTAGAACAGATATTCCAAATTATTACATATTAATTTTTTATTTTTATATTATTACAATTCTTAAAGAGAACTAATTTTATATTTTTATAGAATTAAAAGATAGAACACCTGTAATTCATGAAGGTCAAGTATCACCTGTGGAAGGTATATTTACAAGCATATCATCAGAAGAAAATTTGATTCCTGGAGGGGGAGAAAAGGGAGAAAGAGGAGGAGGAACTCATATTCCAATACCAGGAAGTCCAGAATTTCCTCATGTTGATACAGGAGTAGAAGCTGTGAGTAATGTAATAAATAGAGGGGATACGTTTAGACAAAGAGGAGACATGCCAGTGAATATCAATTCAATGCAAGGAGATGAAAGTAAAGAATATATTAGATTAAAAAATAATAAAAATAATGAAATTCTGTCTAATTCTTCAATAACTATAAAATCAGAAATTAAAGACAATATTATTAATATAACAGAGAAAACTGAAGAATTTAATTCACCAGAAGAACATCAAAAATTAAATCAAAATAATATAAATAATTGAAATTTATACCAGTAAAATTATTCTTTTTATAGTAAAATTTGTTATACTATTTAAAATGATTTTTGACTTCAAAATATTTTGAATTATTATTATTGATATACTAAAATCAAAATAAAATATTTTTCTTGAATGAATTGAATTATAGAAATTTATTTTAAAATCAATCCAAAATTTTTAATTTAATGATTATTTGTTATATATTATTTTGAAATCAGATACAGTACTCTATACTCATTAGATGTTACATAGTAGAATAAAATACTTATAAACAAAAAATTCTAATAGTAGTTTGTTTGAAATAATATGTTCTAAGATAATAATTTTAAAATAATGCCAGTGTTGCAGCAACATGATTCCATTATGGATTAAAGGCTTGTTTATAGTCCGACGAAGCTAACGTTTCATTGGTGCCTAGAACGTCTGTCACGCTGCATTCTAATTTGCCTGTTTATAGTTAGTATTATATAAACAAGAGTAATCTTTAAATGCCTCAATAAAAAATTCAACATTGCTATTTGAACCAAGGATGTGCTTGATTTGAACACTGCCATTTTGTATCAGATCACAAAGCATCATGGTATAAACATAACATTGAACCTTGAAAATAACCTTCACATCGGTTACGCTGCGTTATGGATAACGTCAGAGTATAAACCTATGAATTGTTTCTAACCTCGACGTCGCCAACGAGCGTCTCCGCCATGTCGGACTATAAACAAGCCTTAAAAGTGGAAAAAAGTTATTTATCATATGTATTCATATATAAATTGTAGAATTTTTTCTGAAAACAAATTTTGAAGGGGGTTAATTTATATGCAAAGTAGTCAAAAATTGGAAAATTTTTCATAAGATCATAAGATTCATCAACTTAACTGTATTGCCTTTCTGTTGCACCGTCATGCCATCTGCATAATGCATTACAGGCAGTCCCAAGTTACATAGGTGGATCATTCCACAATAATCAAAACATATATATGTAGCACATTCCTTATATAGTATTACTGTGTCACAATGATATAACACTAAAAATAGTCATATTAAAGAATAAGCACATAAATCGCTTACCATTTTGGGGATCCAGATTCAATTATGGAGTCCTATACCTCAAATTTTTCTGGAATAGTTTGGGTTCCGGCCCCTCCAGAAAAACTTGAGATGAAAACTTATGAAGGATTATTTTTAGGCAACAACCAGACAGTTATTGCCTAAAAATAATCCTTCATAAGTACAGATTTATGCATGTCTGATCTGTGCAGTGACGTAACCAGCTATTTTTTTTGGGTGGGCCAAGGGTGGGCCACACCGATGTGAAAGAACATTTTCCTATATGCATTTTATTAAATCCTATTTATATAACTGAATGAACATTATCCCGTATGTGCTTTATTAAATTGTATTTACATAACAGAATGCTTAATGATTTGGTTAAGCTATTTAGCAATCATATTTATCGAGAAAAAAATCGCAAAAGCTCTCGATTTGGACAAAAAATCGTCGTTTCGCGAAAAATCGCAAAAGCTCTCGATTTGGACAAAGTAATCGATCGTTTTTGCATCATTAAGTAAAAATCACCGCATAATTTTGTATTGAGTTGATATCAAATAAATACTTATATTTACCAGCATTTTGAAACTTTATTTATTCTTTCCCGCTAATCGCATTAATTAAGTACTGCAAAAAATATGCAAAATACGCATTTTTTCGCAGATTGTAAATAAAAAGTTTTTATCGCTATTAGCGTGAAATTATGTTGACTTAAATTATGCTTCTGGTTTTTTATTTTCATTTTTACGGAATACAAGGCATCTTTGATTATGAGGTATTTAATGTATTCGGTTGTAAATTTCATTTTTACAAAACTCAAGGCATCTTGGGTTATGTGGAGTTGAACTCTTGCAGTTTACAAAACTCAAGGCGTCTTGGGTTATGTGGAGTTGAACTCTTGCGGCTTTCAATTTTACGTTTCGGATTATATATTCAGGGTAGGCCAGCACATGGGCCAGAACTTTCAATGCATGGGCCATGGCCCAGCCGGGCCCACCCGTAGTTACGTCCCTGGATCTGTGTAAGTCAGGGATTGCCTGTATATTTATTTCTACCAAAAACCATATTTTACTGATTCTTTCAATTTTTATTTTTAAATATCTGGATATATATGACTATATATAAATTAATATTTCTGTAGATATTTAAATATTGGATACTGCATGGATGTAACACTACTGCTTTATATATTTTCAACCAAATATGATTGAAAATATATAAAACAGTAGCATTGCATCCTCTTTCTGTTAGTAACACATCCTATGGTAGTGGCTGGATGCATCATATGTATTTCTAAAAATGCCTATTTCATCTTGATTATATTATTAAAAATATTCAAATATAAATGAATGTTCATATTTAAATAAATTCAAAAATATTAATTTATTGGGAATTTCATAAACGATCAAGAATGCTTAATTTTTTTAATGAGTAAACATGGATACAGCTAATGTGCATATTATTAGTTAATACTAAATGGAAATATAGCAATCTTCAATATTCTAATTGACAATTTTTGCATTTTTAGATAGTTCTGAAAAAGTAAAAAAGTATATGGTGATTATATTGTAGCTGATTATGGATATCAGATTTTGCTTTGAACAATTGCATATGCATTGGTTAGCTTTCCACTTCCATCTGTTGCAGCAAAATTCTGTTGTGTCAATTCTCATTGTATTTTGATTCTGATTTTTCATAATTTAAACTTTGTTAAATATTTCTGTTGAGATTTGGAAATGATGGAAACTTTAATATTTATTTCATATTTTCTACTGAAAAAACATTTTAATAAAATCATATTGTAGAGAAATGTGATACAATTACTTCCTGTTCTCCATTTAGCATTTTTTTCATACTACATCATGACATTTCATTGTTTATTCCAATAGGAATGGATTTTGGAAATTTTTAAAATTATAAAAAAAATATTTCAATGAATGTCATATTGTTCTAACACACGAAAATTGGAGGGTCAGCTTATACACGGGATTTGCATTTTTACCAATTATTAAATTCTGAAGGTAGAGAAGGTTGGCTTAAACAGGAATATATAGGATAAATCAATATCTAAAAATATTAGCATTAACATCTTTTTGCTGTATCAAAAAGCTTTAATTTTCTGCTTCTTCATTTTTTCAATTATAATAAAGTATTAGTTGATATTAATAGATTTTTGATGACAGAATTAAATAAAAGCAAATTTGAATTAGATTGGAATTTCTACTTGTGAGAACAATATCTCGTAAATATTTATCATATTTGAATGAAATTCACATATAATAGAGTCCCAATTAACAGAATCTCATTTAATCAAGGTTCCACATAATTTGAGATGAATTGTTGTTCACCTCATATTGATTTTTATTTTTGTAATAAAACAGCTGTACATAAAACTTAGTGTTTTAAATTATATAATAAAATTTTTTATTTTATTTACAATTGTTTTATTACAAAAATTAAAATGAAGTTAATGATAATTTACTTGAAAATTATATAATAAAAGTTATTATATTCAATACATAAGTCTAATTTGAAAATAGAGTGTATCTCATCATATTAATATACTCAAATCCAGTTTATTTAATAATAGTTTACCAAACATTCCATGCTATTTGAGTTTTTGATTATCTGAAATAAATGGACTGAAGAAATCTTAGTGCTGTTACTGATTAATTCTGATGTTATACATAGAAATATAGCCTATATTTGAAACTTGCTTATCTTAAAATAATTAGGACTCTATTATATATCATTCAATCCAATAGAACAGTACTTCTCAAATTATCTGAAGTGATGGATCAGCAATTTTTTCCCTTATAAAAGTGATTAATGTAGGGATACAAATTTACTTTTAGAAATAAGGTATATTTATGGAAATATCTTTAGCATTATATAGATCATGATGGCAACTATTTTAACTAACTGTTACTAATAATAATTGAGAATAAAATCAAACAGCAGTTGAAAATAATAACTAAAAATTTTAATGAAATGTTTTTGGTTGCTATACAACCATCTTCAGCATTAAAAACAAAATACAAAAAATTTTTTGTATTCTGTTCTTAATGCTGAAGATGATTGTATAGCAACTGAAAATGTTTAATTAAAATTTTTAGTTATTATTTTCAAACAGAGATCATGATGACATTTAGCATGTCCAAAAGCCCATCTGGCATTTCTGATCAAAACACAATTTGCTGGCCATCTAGTAGATGTTGCACACAAGGTGCTGAAATTAAATATCACTGTCCATCGCCACATACGGATGGCCATTTTACACAGTTTAAAAATCCCATATATCAGCTCAGGTGGCACCAGCACAGGTTTTCCTGTATTATAAATATATAATACACAATATAGTTAAGTTTAGATGATAAATGAATCAACTCTTTTATCAGCTATTTATTATTTTTTAAAGGCTACAGTGTTGCTGATTAACAAGCATCAAAAAGTGACATGTTTTATTGATAAAAATATATGTTATCTGAAAATTTTTTAAACTCTTCATTCCAGTCAATCAAGATTCATCACACCAAAAAAAAAAAAAAAAAAAACAAAAAAAAAAAAAAAAAAAAAAAAAAAAAAAAAAAAAAAACCATTTTATTATATCAATTTAATTATAAGTAACATAATATTTCAGATATTAAGATTTGAATAGATATAAAATTTTTATTCTGTTAATAACTGACAAAAAAAAAACATAACTTGCTACTGATACAATATTTTATATGAAGATTTCCAATATCTTACATAAATATTTTTATAATAATTATAATAATTATATTATAATTTTTAAATAAAAAAAATTTTAAAAAAATTTTATAAATTATAATAATTTATATTCTCTGTTAGTAATTATCATGAATATCTCAAAATATATGCATAAGAAGAACATATAAAAAAATTATTTCTTAAAAACTTATTTTTACATTCTGGAGAAAAGATATTGATATAACATATGCTTTCCTTATTAATAGATTATGTAATGCATTTTTCTTCTATTAGCATAATTAACAGCTACTTAGTGATGACAGATCAAAAAAGGAAATATTTCTACTGGCAAACAATGTTTTTAGTGATGAAATGTTTTTTATCTTATACTATATAATAATAATTTTTCTAGGATTAAGCTGTATACTTTTAAGCATATAACTGAAGCATCTTTCTACTAGAATGATTTTTTCTGTTATGTTTTTATTAAAGATAAAATTGTATAATACTTTAAAATTGTCATTTAATTTTTTATTAATCTAGACTGTTTAAATGAATGTTAATGAAACAAATAGATAACAATTTAAAATAATTTAAAAAAGAGGTTTTATTGAAAGTAGATTATAAGATCACATGCTATTTTTTTCTGTCTTCTGTGTATCCCCATAAATAACTTTTGAACTAATTAACAATAGATTTCCTAATTATGCATTTAAGTCATTTTGAACATTTCCACATACATTGAAAAATAAATCCAGCAATGCTTAAATTTAGTATATATGAATACAAACAATGATTAACAGAATGAGAAGATAAAATTAATGAGAATACTATAAGTATAGTTATAAAAATTTAAGAATATAAGTGATTTTTGGAAAAAAATAAATAAAATGGCTAATGAATATTTTATTCACATTTTATAGATATACACATAAACATAAAAAGAATTATGCATCTACATATCTCTGAAACCACATAATTAGTTGCTCTACAGGTAAATTTTATGAAATTTGGTATTGAGGTTATTAAAGATAATCTCAATGTAGCTTCATTTAATCTTCTAGCTATAACCATTTAAAAATGAAAAACATTCAAAACTTATGAGATATTCTTGATATATTCTAAACTAATTATTGAATTTTATGAAATTTGGTAAGAATTTAATCAAGTTATTGAAAATGATCTCAATGACATATCATTTAACTCAAAACTATTTAAAAATAGTGAATATTCAAAGTTTATTTATAGGACGTATAAGTTTATATAATTTATATATTAATTTAATAATTGTTTCTTTTTTAATACAGTAAGTATATATAGCATTCTCAAAAAGTTGAAAATACTGTATAAACTATATAGTATTTGATTTTTATGAAATTTAGCAGGTTTGTCAAATGTGAAGTAAGATTAATTAACCTTGTAGATTTGTCTATTTAAAAATGATAAACATTCAAACTTCTGAAGTTTCCTACAATTACTATAAAACAATTTTATAGAATTCAATAGATTATGCCATTGAAGAAAATTTTGATAACAGTTTAATCTTCAAAATTTAATTATCCTATAATAAAAGCCATATTCAAAAAATAAATAAGTATAATCTTGTTTTTTAAGTATACAAAAAATAAATAATTACAGTAATTCTTTTTGTAACTTTTCATTTAAAATAGGCCCTATGCTTATTATAAAAGCAAAATATTTTATAATGTTTTATTGTAATTCTTCTTTTATAATTATGAATTAATAGGATCATTAATTCCTTCAGAAAAAAATAATTTCTGTTTTGTAATAAAAGAAATTATTACACTAAATAAAAAAATCATTAATTTTTTGAAAAATAAGGCTCAATAATGTTAGGCCTATATTTATTTCATTTATAATCAAATTAACAGAACTAAAGGATTAAAAAAAACAAAATTGTTAAGAAACAAACCTAATACTGATATAAATAAAATAAATAAAAACAAATCTAGAAAATTTAATAATGAATTAAAACAGTGTGATTTTATATATTTTTAAATTTGCAAATTAATATAAAAAATATTTAAAATGATATACAATATAAAATATAATGAGAAGTTATATAATTCATTAATAATATATTTGAAAGTAAAAATTGTTTTAATAGTCTTATAAATTTATACAATTATTTTTTTCTTAATTATATACTTTCCGAGTTATTTTGCTGAAAATAACTAAATTTTAAATATTATTTTTCTTTTAAATTAATAGTTTATATCTGTAAAAATATAAAAATATTAATATCTTTGTAATTAGCTTGTAAGATATCTTTTAATCTAAACTATATCAATAAAATTGATCAGTAAAAATATTTGAAATTTTCTTTTCATAATAACTTATTTCTTTATATAAATTGAATATTAATATGTTATGAAATATAAAATATTTTTAGGCCATTAATATTAAAATTCTATTTATAAAAAATTGCCATTAATATAAATTTTGATTTCTAATATTTATATTAGTGAAATTAAATTGCTACTCTTAAATTATTTTGATATGGAAGGATTTTTATGAACACGACTAAATTTAACAACCTACACAACCATTAACCTTTTGTTTTTTTGTTTGATTTTCAAAAGTGTGACTCCACCTACGCCCATTTTTAAGATTTCATGCAACCTATTCATAGATATGGAATTTCTATTTAAACTATATAAATTTAAAGTTATTTTGCTCTAAAAAATACTATGAAAAAAATATAATAATTGTGAGAGTAGTCTATTCTATACTCGAAACGATTATAGATGACAGATTGTTATATTGTTTTATCATACATTGAATGGAGTATTTTGTCAAGTCAGTCAACCATTTTTCTGTGGGAAGTCACAGATGAGTATGAAATAGTATGACAAAAACGAGGCAGTGTCCTTATTATTTTACCTTTTTTGTCATCGCCCTTTGAATTGCATTATTTTGCATTGACAAAAGCCTAATTGGCAGAAGAAACAGAGTTTCAGACTGACAAAAATAGCTTTACAACACGAAATAGAGTAGATTTATATGGATAGCATTGACGCAAATATACTCGACAGACAGAACATTCACGCTCGATAGTGCGTTTATTCATTGTCTCGCTGCCAGTTTGGGTCGTTGACGTCTAGGGAATAAAATACAGTACGATATTTAATATTAGGCTCATGGAAGACGAGCAGCTGAATTTCTGAAATTTTATAATTAATCATCTCTATCAAAATTCAATATTGAAAAAAATTATAAGCGAATATATCAAACGTTAATAAGAGTATCTCTTATCTCCATTTTAAAAATAAGGATTCGGTACAACGCATTTCCTGTATTACAAAACAAATAATTACAACAAAATAGGAAATTTGTCCTTTAGTTTTTAAAGAAAACCACACCCTAAAGAGTTTTTCTAGCTTAAAAAGGAAATGTAATTTAAAATTTAGAAGTAATCTTGGCAGACGTTATTTTCTTAATCATATAAGTTTATTCAGAATATCGATTTTATTCTCCATTTTCAGACAGATCACACCCAAAAGTGCTCGGCTGCATGCTCCATGTAAGCCTTATATTGATTTTTCTTTAAAAAGAAACGAGCATGATAGATTTATCCTTTTATAAAATATTCAGAATACAAAAAAATTTCTAATAGACACCATTTAAAATCAAAAGAAAATTGATGGGTTTTAAGAAAATGTTAACTATTCCTATTTCTACGTTATAATTTATTTAGTAGATATTTTTCTCCCAGTAGATTTACATTTTATATTTCACCTCTGATATTTTTGTATTTAAACTTAAAACAAAAAGTAGGCCCTATTTCGTTTTTAATACTGTATTGTAAAAATTTTGTTACATAAAAGCTCAAGGTTAACAAGTATAAATCCGTTATGACTCAGCGTCCTGACAACTCGAAGGTAACTGGATAGCAGATAACATGCGACTTCCTTATTATTATTTACAAGGTCGTAATAAAATGCTTCAGTTACGCATCAGTTTAATTATTAGAAAAATTTAGATATACTGTATAGCCCTCAATAAATGAAACAAGTAAATGAACTGCGTTTTATTAGCTTCATATCTAAATTAATCGAATTTTAGTCATTAATTCGAAACAAATTTATTCTATCTAATTATAAATTAAAATACATATATATTTATTTAAAAATTTTATTGCTAAAATACTTACATTTGTTTTGCCATTGTTTTTGCCGGAGAATATTTGAACTGAATAAGATACTACGGAACAATATACTGTAGATAGGATTAAATTAATTTAATCCTAGCTACAGTAGGATAAAAACAAATACAGTACGATAAAAACAAATACATCTAGGATTAATTTAATCCTAGATACAGTAGGATTAAATTAATTTAATCCTAACTTAATTTATGAAAATTAGTCTTATGATATTCTAAATGATTCTTGTGAATCATTTAGAATATCATAAGACTAATTTTCATTTTCAATGGATGTGACTTGTGTCACATCCATGTAAAATATATGATGTATATATAACAAAGAAATTGTATGGCAATTCTAAATCGAAATGTTTTGATGAAATTTACTTTTCAAAATTTCAAAAACAAAAAAATTATAAATTTATATCTTTTCAATTATGTATTATCAATACTTATCATCTTTTTTCACTGTTAAAGTATATTCGAAAAATAAAAATCACAATTTTGTGACAAAACGGTAATAGATCTAGTAATACAACATCCAGTAATATTTGAAAATTATTATATATAAATACTGTATATTCTAAAAGACATGCTAAAGTAATCACTGCTGTATTTTCTAACTCAGCATATAAGTGGCAAACTATTAAAATTAATTAAGCCTATTTGTAGACTTGTTTAATTCTTTGAAGTGTTATTGATCCCGCATGTTTATTCTCTTGGATTTTGCCCAAATAAATTCTTTTCTTTTTTCTTTGACTGTTCTACATATCAACAAAATGTCATTGTAATATAAAAACTATTATTTTTACAGCAAATTTTGAATATATTATTCAAAATTCGATTTTGAACAATAAATAATATTCTGTATTATTATTTATTGTTAATGTATAAAAATCAAACCGAAACATAATACCAAAAACAAAGCGAATAAAGTATGTTATTTAGAATATTGTTGGAATTTATTCTTGGTTTCCACCGACTTTCAGTTCAATTGTCTGTCTTTTTAATTAAATCTAATAATAAATTTGATTATAAACTTTAATTTTGGCTCTAAGCAAATTTAACTTGGCAAGAGAAATGAAATCGTCCTAGTTTTTGCTTGAGATTGACGAAGTCCACCAGTCTAATTTCGTATACAGTATATTTTTTACATTATGGATTATGTTCAGCCACTGAATTCTCAACCCAACATATTTGAAAATAATAATAAAATTTAAATGTCGAAATCCTTGCAAGATATTTTAAGAAAAGCATATTTCCCCATTTCTCGTAAACTGACTTATGAGAAATAGAGAAAGAAAAGATTTATCATTTCTGTTGCTTGGTTGCATTCCAAAATCACCGCTGTGAATATCTCGTATGACTTGTATTCAGAATAGAGAAGCACATTTGCTTAAAAATAAACAAATAGTAGTCCACATAAGGGATTATCCATAAAATACATCACGCTATTTCAAATACTTTTTGACTCTTTCTCTGCCTTTCGTTATTTTTTGTCACACCAAGTTCGACCTCTGATCGTGACGTCACAAATTTGAAAACTCCTCCCGTTCTATTAAAAAAAAATTTCCAATTTTTATGTAAATATAAAAAAAATACATAAAATAGAAAATGGGAATTTTTTTACACTGACACAGTATTTTGTTACATATACAGTATTCTTTGACATCAAAATAAACTTCAAACAACTGGATGTAAATATCTTAGAACTAGATGTGTTTTACATTTTATAACAAACGTATTTCCAACTATGTTACATTACAATCTTTTTTTCGAATTATTAAGGACAAACATTTTATATTTTATGAAAAAATTTAATAATAAAAATGTAAAACCTAACTATTTTTACAGATTGACGTCACAATTTGCATGACCCCCTCCCTTCCCTACGTCATTTATTGTCACAAATCTATTATCCTTCTCTCTCCCAAGGGTGAGATGTAGTTTATAGTTGGTCCCTAAAAGACTAAATCTTCCTGTATTTTATTATTAGAAAAATTAAACTACTAATTTTATTTTTCATTGAGAAAATCAAACGAACTCTTGGAATAAACAAATAATGAAGATAAAAATAAAGATAAAATCCGATTTAGTAAGATTATATATCATCCAACCAACGTAGAAATTTGGAGAGGTCATTATACCTGAAAACTCTTCAGATGATGATGAAACTTCAAATAAAACATAACAATTCAATATATAATATATTAAATTATCCGGAGTTGTGATTCGAAATGTTTTGATTGCTCGCACGAAAGATAATTCAGATAAACTGTTGTCGTGACTAGGATCTAAATCTTTTTATCACAGAATAGACTACAGTACGGTACTGTATTTGATTTTGCCATTCTAACATTAAATTGCTATTGTACATTTTTCAATGACATATCCAAAATTTAACTTTATGTAACGGTTAGATAAAATGTTATTAAAATAAATTATTATAATGAATTTGTACCACAAATTATATCCAATTTAAATATACGGCTATTTTTCAATCTATGGAAACTAATGTAATATTGCTCATTTTTTATTATATATTTATATATATTAAGCTATAATTAATTAAAAATTTTAAAGAAGTTATCAGCTTTAATTATTATATTCTATTCCTAAAAGGAAATAAATAACAGAATTAGCTGCTATAAAAACAATTTAAATTTTAAAAACATTATAAAAAATATTCTGAAATTATTAAATTTCAAAAATGTCTATTATATCTATAATAGGTAATAAACTTTCATATTATCAATTTTCTAGTCAGAATCTTTTTTCTTGTAATATCATAAATCTAAAATTTCTAAATGAAATCATACACAGTACAGTACATGCTTATTTTAATATGAATATTTAATACGTTTTTAGACTAATAAATTCATTACAAAATCAGAAAACTGGCTAAAAATATCTGGAAAAAATATTAATTTAACAGTAATGGTTTACCAAGAGATGAACTGCATACCAATTACCATATACGTAATCGCATAATCACGCATTAAAATTATTATTTTTTATGTGCTTAAAATATTTTGGTTTATAAATAATAAGAGATTACATAATTAAAAATGGTAAATGTCGTTATTTTATATGCAAATCGAATTATATTCATATAATTTTTTGTATACAGTATAAAAATTAAAATTTGAATTTAAATCTGTTTTAAAATGCTTTAAAGTAGGTTAAGATTATAAAGATGTTCATTCTGGTACAGCATATTTTACTGCGTTTGTTCTCTCTTTTGTAAAAAACAAAAAAAAAAAAAAAAAAAAAAAAGAGAAATTTTATATGAATTTTATTTAAAGAAAAAAAAAAAAAAAAAAAAAAATAGGTTAAATTTAATATTCTGCGAGTTTTCGTGTGTCGTAATTATTATTAACAGATTTCAAGCTTTTCTTTTGCGTTTAGGGTCATGTAAGATATTTATTACGAAAAAAATGAGATTTAAACAATTGTCAGAAATTTTCAATTATAAAATTAGGCTAATAATAACTATATATGGCATTGATAAATTAAGTCTATTAAATTATCTCTAATTTAAGTCATTTAAATAAGGAAAAAAATCTGGTTTATGTAGGCATATATTTTTTATATTCGGTTATGTTTTTGATTAAAAAATACAGTATATATAGACTACATAAATTTAAACTGATAATTTTTATGCTAATATATTTTCGAGTTTTGATGCATCATATAAAACCTGATTCTTGTCTCGCTTTCTTGTTTATTATTCTTGTTTATGATTCTTGTTTATATAGAATCAAGTATAAAAATTTTTAACTGCTGATTCATCTCATAATCGATAGTATAACCGGCTGATTCGATCAACAAAAACTTTTGTTTTTAAAAATCTGAATTCGATAAATGGGAAATCAGATAGTAATGTGCCCGCCATAAATTACCAAAACTGCAGTAGTGTACAGCTCTTTTAATATTTACCAAAATTTATTAAACATGACTCTTATATAATACCAAATACACCAGAAAATATTTTATTTAAAAACAGAATTATATAATCTCTAACGCTACAAAGTATTAAGTTAATTAATACTTTGTAGCGTTAGAGATTAAAAGGGGTCCGCCCATAAAAATACATAAAAGTTATTCTTTATATGAGAAAATTTCAAGAATCTGATGTATCAAACATGAACGTGAACATTTCATCCATAGAAGAGGAAAAATAGACTTAACTAGATTATTAATCACGTATTCATACAAACTATTAGAATTCCATTCATACAAACTATTAGAATTTCCTAAGGGAATTATATATGAATTTATTATATAGAGATGCTGACATATTCCGAAGTATCTAAAAATCTCATAATATCATAACGCTATATAATTTGATTATAAAAATTACTGAAAACTTTATTAAAATGCAAACGATACCTAACGAAAATTCGATATAAACAAAAGGCGAAGATGATATACATTCTATTCTATGTCAATAATAGGAAATACTTGGATAGATTGACTTTATTTTTAATTTTATAAAGGGGCTAAATGAACGTGGATTTTTAAAACCTAATTCTCAGATACGTACGTCCTTGCCCAAATGCAGTATTTAAGAATCCACCTATGCATGAAGGAAATCCCAATGCAAAAACAAAAAAAAGTAATTTACTTCATAACCATTTTTCAAATTTCCTAAAAAAGGAAGTAAGAAAACAGGATAATTTAGATATTTAATATATTTTTTTATAAAAGGAATTTATGAGATTTTCTAATTTATTATGAAATATTTTAATAAATTATATAATTTTTCTGTTGCTTGGCATTTTCCCAATTATTAGAATCTTCCTCTTGGTCAGAAAGATTTCCTACTGTGCTCTATTAAAGTTTTCTGCCTAATTGGCTTAAGGGCCTTGGACTGAACAATGATAAAAGTACTGTCAGGTGAAGGAACTCGTAATATGAGTATCTACAATGACAAGTATTCATTACAATGGAAGAAATTTCTCTGGCACTCATATTTATGTGACCAGCATTAAGAATGAAGATGGTTCAAGAATCAAATATCATTCGGAATAATTCATATTTTTTAAACAAGAAAATATTATATATTTTGCATATTTTTAAAACTGAAAGTCTTCATCGGCATACAATGCTACTCTACATTGAATATAATGTATTAAAAAATATATATATACTGTATGTAGTTTAACTGCATTAAAAATTAATGCTAATTAGCGAGTTATTATTTTAACGCTTTTTTATTAATTATAATAAAATACATTTTTCCTACTGTAGTTCGGATATCAACCAAGTATGCTATTATTATTCAGTAGTAGTCAATTTTATTTTTAATTAATTAAAATTAAATATTAATATTATGAATATTACTAAAGCTGAATCAAATTTTTCATTCGTTTGATTTTATTTTTATGAAAATTCCAAAAAAATCTCGTTATCTTTACTGTCAAATATTTAGATTGTGAACAGCAGACACAAAGTATTTGCAGTTAATGTAGAAGGTTATCGATTGATAATGACTCCTTTCTGTCTAACTACAATGCCACGAATTGAATTGTTAACGGACGAATAAATACTAAGGTTATATCGATAAACAAACTACTATATTACTCAAGCAAAACTTTTTTTCCTTAGAAATTATGACTGCGCAATGATAAATTAGTTTTTTTTCTTTTTATTGTAACACACAATTAAAACAAAGGACAATAAAAGTCCTTATTGGGTAATAAATATTCAATTTCTGTTCCGTAATAAAATAGCCAGGTTAACCACTCTCAAAATTACTCCATCCAGCTTTAACTCTCATCTATAAAATGCTTTAGTCATCTGCCAGCATTAAAGTTTAATAAACTCAAATGTGTCATTCATTAGATCGATAAAATGATGGCCAGTTAACCAAAGCTCTCCGAATCTATGCAATTTTTAAATATAGAATGACATAAAAAACAGATAAAAAAACCGGAACGATTAATTTATTTATGATAAATATATTAAATGAATCATGGCGAAAGCGGATTATAAACTAACATTAATTTTAATAAGTCAAAAAGCTGCGACATCTTTCTGGAAGCTACTAAAATAATTAAATGATGTAATTCGTAAAATGCGTAGTTTCATTTTTAATTAATTAATTATTAAAAATAATATAATTCAAATAATTTTTCTTTGAGATCAGTTACTAATTAATTGTATTAATTAAATTGTTGACATCATTTAAAAATAAAAATGAGTAATAGCTCTTTCTAATGCCGTTCAATCTTATCATTTTTTTTATTTTAAAATGTTTATTTTCGTTTAAACATTACATCACTAATTCAACGTTTTCATCGCGTAATCTCGTTACTATTTCTTTTCGTGGAATTTGTTTCTGAAAAATAAATTTTCCATCAGGATTCGAATTTTAAATCTCAAATTTTTAAAAATAAATCTCGAATTTTATGTTTATAAACATAAAATTCGAAATTTATTTGTAAAAATTTATTAATTAAATTAAATAAATGTTCATTGCTACCATGATTGATAAAAATTGTTAAAATATTGTGGCATCGATATTTTTCGCCCTTTTGTATGCAGTAATACAACACGCAGGCGCGAGTAACATAAATTAACATAAAATCAGTTAACGTTGAACCAAATTTCATCTTATTTTAATCTTAAATTAGTGTTATTTTAATTTTAAAATTAAGCAAATGAATCATATAGAAAGCATTTATAATTTCGTAATTTTAATCTCAGATAATCTAATCGTTTCCATTTCACACCATCGTTATAAATAGTTTGATTATGAATAGACTTATAATAAATTTATTTAGTTTTATTAACGATTTAATTTAATAAGATTATTTTGAAAACCTAATAACATTAGCCTCTTGACAGAAACCGTTAAACTTTACTCCCTAGGAAGCCTTCATCCTGCCATTAAATGAGGTCAACCAGATGGGGTTCATTTGATGAAAGTGCAAAGCAGTCTGTGTCTCGTGTTTCGTCCTCTTCTCTAGGATGAGATTGATTTACAAATACATTTTAAAAAAATTATATTTGAACGATTACGACGATCTTTTACAAAGTTCATCTAATATATAAGTCGACTCCCCCTCGATATGGCGATAATGAACTTGCCTTCAGCAGTCGGCGCCTCTCCTCGCCAACTGCAGGAAACGACATTCAATTACGTTACCTCATAACTGGTTACTGTATATTATTCGACGATTACGACTGAACTATTTAGCTTATTTAAAGATAAACATTGTTTTATTCATAATAGATTCCCAGTTAAAAATTTTACAATCACAAATCTATGTAAAACAAAACACTAAAAACGAACGTAGTCAAGAGAGAAATTGAATATTTGAAATCTTCACCGTTTCTGCGATTCCGGTTACTAATATGACGATTTATGCGCATGCTCTTCTCGTTTATATAAATACCGAAACCGACCGTTAGCTCCATTACTATCGTTTGTGTCGAAAGACGTGGCTCGGTTCGATCACAAGCGACTTTTTATTCATCTAATATCCGGAATTCTCTTTGGATCGTGAGTATTTTTTTCACTACTGTTTAGTAATTTGTTATTTAGGTAATTTTTGGGTATTTAGAAATAAGTCTAATTTCAAAATTGTTAATTTTCATTGTTCATCGATCGCAAATGGCGGAAGTCGAGTAGTGAGAGTATGCGGGTGTCGTGGCTGCCAATCGATCCCATTGGTTGGCATTTGATGCAATTGCCCTTTTATTCTGTATGGCATGGCGGGATCTTTTTTTATGCTCTTTATTCATTGATTTTTAGTTTATAGAGAAATTTATATATTAAATTTTTAAAAAAACGTTTACTTAAGATTTTAACAATTTTTTAATTATTATTTTTCTTTTAAGACATTCTTAATCAAGCACAATGCGTGAATGTATTAGTATCCATGTTGGTCAAGCTGGAGTCCAGATTGGTAATGCCTGTTGGGAGCTCTACTGTCTGGAACACGGCATCCAACCCGATGGCCAGATGCCCAGTGATAAGACCATCGGTGGCGGCGACGATTCTTTCAACACGTTTTTCAGTGAAACTGGAGCCGGAAAACACGTACCGAGAGCCGTTTACGTCGATTTGGAACCTACGGTAGTCGATGAAGTACGCACTGGGACTTACAGACAGCTATTCCATCCCGAACAGTTGATTACCGGAAAGGAAGATGCAGCCAATAATTATGCCAGAGGTCATTATACCATCGGCAAGGAAATAGTTGATCTTGTCCTGGACCGTATTCGCAAATTGGCGGATCAATGCACTGGTCTTCAGGGGTTCCTTATTTTCCACAGTTTTGGCGGCGGTACTGGGTCAGGGTTTACCTCCCTGCTGATGGAGAGATTGTCTGTCGATTACGGCAAAAAGTCAAAATTAGAATTCGCTATTTATCCAGCTCCTCAAGTAAGTAGTGTTGTTTTTATTTAAGATATAGTAATTTATTTTTTCCCCTTTTTGTACTGATTATTCGTTTGTTATTTAGGTATCTACGGCAGTTGTCGAACCATACAATTCCATTCTGACCACTCACACTACTTTGGAACATTCAGATTGTGCTTTCATGGTGGATAATGAGGCAATCTATGATATCTGTAGACGTAACTTGGACATAGAGAGACCGACTTACACCAACTTGAACCGTTTGATCGGGCAGATCGTATCTTCCATAACGGCTTCCCTTCGTTTCGACGGTGCACTGAATGTAGATCTGACAGAATTCCAAACAAATCTCGTGCCATATCCAAGAATCCACTTCCCATTAGTCACTTACGCTCCAGTCATATCCGCAGAGAAAGCTTATCACGAACAGTTAACTGTTGCCGAAATCACGAATGCATGTTTTGAGCCAGCTAACCAAATGGTGAAATGCGACCCAAGACATGGAAAATACATGGCTTGCTGCTTATTATACCGTGGAGATGTCGTACCAAAAGATGTCAATGCAGCTATTGCAGCCATCAAAACCAAGAGAACCATTCAGTTTGTTGATTGGTGTCCAACAGGTTTCAAGGTAAATGACAGATCGATTACATAAGACATTGTTTTTTTTCCATTTAATTGATTTCGATTTTTTTTTAATTTTGCAGGTCGGTATAAATTACCAACCACCAACCGTAGTTCCAGGAGGTGATCTGGCTAAAGTTCAGCGAGCAGTATGCATGCTTTCCAACACAACAGCAATAGCAGAAGCTTGGGCACGTTTGGATCATAAATTCGATCTGATGTACGCTAAGAGAGCTTTTGTGCATTGGTATGTAGGAGAGGGTATGGAGGAAGGAGAGTTCTCAGAAGCCAGAGAAGATTTGGCTGCTTTGGAAAAAGATTACGAAGAAGTTGGTATCGATTCCACCGAGGGCGTGGAAGAGGAAGGCGGAGAAGAATATTAGCTTTCAACTTCTTCAAACTAATTTCTAATTCTGAAAATTAAAAGTTTAAATTCAAACTGAATAATAAAGTTAAGTGAAAATAATTTGTGGGTTTTTTCTTAAATCAAAAAAATTCATCATACGAAAAAATTTAACTTTTTTAATTTATCTCAACCAGTTATTTTCTGTAATTAAAATCCACAAGATTTAAGTATATTCTCGTTTAAAATTCGAATTGGTTTTCAGTACAAACATTCGCATCGCTTGCTAAGAAAATGGAATTTCGATTTCTATAAGAATATATTAATGGTGATTTTTGGCAAATTACGTGATCTGCTAATCGAATTCATTTCATTGCATGAGAGTAAACATTTCAATGAGATTTAGTTTCTTCAGATGTTATCGTTTCGATGTTAGAAAACAAAGGACACAGATTTGTGCTTAGATGTTAAAAATTGAAATTAGGCAAACCAAAATACTTTGGAAAAATACGTACAGAATCTGGTAAGTACTAATTAAATTACAGTATCTGACGTGTATATTGTTAGCCAGACTTAGATTTCATGTTTAATTTCATGCTACAAATCCCAACTTTTTGATAGTGCCGCGTAATTATACGTGCTGATAATTTTCAAAGCTGCTGTATAATCTAGTGCTACATAACGTTTTTATAACAAAAAAATGACAATGCGAATGCTATGATAATTGTCATCTATTTCTCTAACATATTTACTATCGTATAGTTTCAATAAATTACGTCTAATCTTGATTCAGACAAAATGTTATAAATTCAGATAATTTTTATGCGTGCATATAATCTATTGTAATATTACGTAGGTTTAGATAACAACTAGAAAACAATTACGAATATTTTATTGGCGTAGAATATGGAAAGCAAGTATACGGTATTGTAAATGAAAATATTTAAGAATGGTCTGAATTTTAGTTGCTATTCTATCAAGAATACTATGTATTAAACATCCGTCACTTGTCACTTCTAATTAATTCTCAAATATACTGTGGGATAATATCCTTTGTATCCAAAAAATCCTGGATCTAGTTATAACTTGGGTGATTTCTGCAACAAAATTGTATCTATTAACTCAGCACAGATAAACCCATCTTCCTTGCATTTATAAGTTTCTCACCCTTGGAATATGAATAAAATTCCAAATTTCACCATTGATCAATATTAAAGATTATCCGATAGAATTTATTTTTACTATTTTTCAGTATTATCTTTTTCTCTCTGAAGTTAGTGAAAACCTACATGTATTTCATATAAACACACTACTGTGTAAACTTATTGTAAATTAATCGGAATTTTTTCAAAAATTTTTCACTCCAAAGATAATTTATTCATCTCTCATCTTTGGATATTATCGTTATGTTTTCATCACTACCTGCCCATTAAACTAACACCTCTAGTATTTAAGAGCCACTTTATATCCAGAAATTATTGAAGAAATTGATAAAAATTTCAAAAGGAATCTTCAAATTAATTTAATTTCAAAAATAATTTTTTTAACGTAAAGCCTGGTACTGATAGAACTTAACTAAAGCATGATTTAAATACAGCTATATAGTTTTTTGTTGGTTTCATTGGAAATATTTAGAATTTAAACAGAACATAATGATCCACCTTGCCATTTCTTTTTCTACGTGGTAAACAGGGGATCTACACTTTTCTACGATTGGGCGGAACATTAATGGTGACTTATGCGTTTTCGCATAAGCGAAAAGCCTTGGGCATGCCGGGTTATTTATTCTTTTTACTTTTAGAAATTCTGGTAGATTCTTATTTTTCAAGAGTCTTTCCCATAATTTTTCTAGCTTTGGTGTTGGATCTTTGTTCAGTAACGTCGCCCCTGATTGTTCAATATATTCCAATAAGTACTTATCGTAAATTTGCCTTTTAAGCAATACCAACTTTTTGGACTTATCTTCCCTGGTTATAGATAATTCATTCATGTGTAACCATTCACATGCCTTTTTAATTAAAATTTCTTCTTTTCTAGCTTGCTGGTTATACGGAGCATTCATCCTTTTGTTCTTTAATGTCTCTTCTATGAACTTCCATCTGTATCTTTCTTTCTGGGTTTCATTCATATTGATTATTAGTCTTTCAAACTGCAGTATTACATTCTGAATTCTATTTAGTGTTCTAAGTGCATAGGAAGGGCCTTTCTTTAACATTGCTTCCTGTTCTGGAGGAATATCTATATCTCCGATTACAGTTAACACTTCATTCAGTGATAGGGTTTCTGCTCTCCTATTTTTCTGCTGCCCCTTGATTAACTATCTTAGCTTCCTATTTTTCTGCTGCCCCTTGATTAACCATCTTAGCTTATAAACGGGCAGTCTTGATGTCTTTTATAAATAGTGCAGTAACCCATTGCAGCAAGCTGGTGTTGGGATTTTTTTTTCCGTCAGTGTAGCATAATTCAAAGAGTACCACAAAAAATTTTCATTGTAACTTTGCATGCTTAGCATATCAGAACTGCAAATGAAATGGTGATAGACTTCGTAATATTGAACAGAAACTTTTTTATTTTAGAAGTTGAAATATGAAGAGCTTTTTATATTTTTTGCTGTTAATAATTTAAATAAATTTTGTCTTATAAATAGGCTTTTACAGCATTTTTATTCTAGATGTATAATTATATTTGAATAAAAATTTTCCACATCCATAGTTCCTTTAATAAAAAAAAATAGGGAAAAAGGGAATTACTTGAATAAATTGATAGTGTATTAAATAACAAATACAGTATTGTATCTTCTAATTTTAATAAAATAAAATATAAAATAATTAATAATACAGTAATTATCGTAGCGTAAAACTTTGATGAACAATGGTTTTTATATTTTACCAAATTACTCAATGAATATTGCATAACTAAAATATCTTTATCAAACACTGCGATATTATCTCGTATTCTGTTTCGATTATAATTTATTAACAAAAATAATATGCACTGTATTTATTCCATTGAAGTGGAA
This sequence comes from Olivierus martensii, assembly GCA_000484575.1. Lineage (NCBI taxonomy): Eukaryota > Metazoa > Arthropoda > Arachnida > Scorpiones > Buthidae > Olivierus > Olivierus martensii. Next base: position 12,281 of record AYEL01083331.1, on the reverse strand, counting down.
GATACTGGAAAGAAGCTATGAGCGATGAATAATGTACAGTTTTTGTACAGAAGTTGCCATTTTGAAAACCACTCCTCTAAAACACGTTAACATAATCTGATTACCGAGATCAATTTTTATTCTTAATTTGTGATTATTGACTATTAATTTACATATCATAATGTATAAATAAATAACCTTTAGTTATATAAATATTATATAGTTTCTTTTATTTTATTTCACTATACAACGAATAATAGATTTATAATAGGATTATACTTTATCTGTTACGTAATGAATACACGTAAGATTTCGACTTTTCAGAAGAATTTTGAATCTACAGTAAATTTGAAAACTAAATTTTGATGACTTAAGTAATTTATAAATATCTGATACCTTTTTATAGCTAGTTTACTTTTGATTTTATGGCAAACTTTTCATTATCAGCAAATAAAGTAAAATATTTCTAATTTTGATTAAAACTAGTGTTTTAATCAAAATTAGTGTTTCTCATTACTATTTCTTGTATTTTTGATTGTTCAGTAGTTTTCTTTGATTCTAGCATGTTTCCAATTGTTTACCTTGTTCTTCTTCTTCCGCAAAGTCGAGGTTATGGCTCTCCAGTCTTCTCCTATTTTAAACGATTATTTTGTAAAAATTCGTTTAAAGTTTTGGAATAGCTCATTTTGAAAACAGGGATGTGAACAGTCACAAGTGCGAGATTACAGTCTAATAAATGTTAATAGATAAATTAGTTAATTGCCATCTCTAGTATTTCTATTTGTGTTGGTTGACCTTGCCATTCGATTGTTTTGGTGGTTTAAACAACTGATTTGTCTACTAATGAAATGGTTTTGCCTCCAGAAATGAGTGGCGGTTGGCTACTAATGAAATCGTTTTGCCTCCAGAAATGAGTGAAGGTTGGCGATTAGTGAGGTGGTGGTTTATAGAGGGAATTTCATGTTTTAACGTAAAGGAGGAGATTTGTTATTGGCTTTCATCAGGCAAATAACGAGGGTGGCGGTTTATAGAGGAGCGGTTTAAAGAGGTTTGACTGTATATTCAAAAGAAATGTTTTAAATATACAGTAGAACCTGTATAAGATGACCACCTCCTGCTCCAATCAAAACTGGTCGTTTATACAGGTTAGTAATAATGCAGCATTTTCAAATGAAACAAAATGATTACACTTTAATTAAATCGAAGAGTATGTTTCTGTTACAGTTTATAACACAGTTTATCATTTATTCAAAAACACAACATATTTAATTAGTATAGAAAAAACTATCAAAATTGCTTTGTCGCATTCCACTTTTACTTTTTATAATTTCTACCACAAAGCAGTGTATGATGTTGTCTAATTCTTCAGCATGTTTCTTGTAGGTGTCATTTGCTTAAAGTTGCGATTTCCATTGTTCCTCCATTTAGTCAGAATTGAGACAATATTTTGTGGATCTGTGTTTCCCGTTAAATTTTTCTGCTAATGTTTGTTGAGAAAGACTTTTCTTTCTGTCTTCAATCATTTTTATTCGCTATTCTAAATTAAAGGCATTAACTTTCCGTTTAGCCCATGGTTTAGCCATGTTTCAACATCCAAAGTGCAGTGATAGTATCATACATGTATGAGATTACATTTGATTAATATGCTTGCATAGAACACAAACATCCAGATCCAATGGCTGATTGTTTTCATTTTCCTGTTTTTCCTATATCACTTCACCATAGACCTTTAAGTTATGATTTTTTAACATTTCTAATACAAAATTTAATTATCATATCATAGCTACAAATCTAAGCAACGTGCATATTAAAAAGATATCGCATTAAAGTAGAAATGACACTATGATTTCATAATTCCAGCACTCTACATCATTCTCGTGGTATGAATGATGGGGAAAAATTCGTACAGTGCAATTTTTTCAATTGTAATGGTTTGGCTTAAACGAAATTTAAGTTTAAAAGAAAATGGTGCTGATGTAAGCAATAAAGACAGTCAATTAGTAGTGATGTTAAAAACTGATAGTCATCATAGATGGTTTCACTTTATGTTTGGTCTATAAAAATGATGGTCGTAGTCGCGTTAGGGAGGTGGTCATCTTATGGAGGGTCAAATAGCATTATTTCTATTAGAAAAAGTGGTTCCCATAAAATCGTGGTCGTCATGTCAGGTGGTCGTGAAGTGAGTTTTCACTGTACATTGCAGTAACATCATTAGGAAATTTAAAGCTTAGTAATGAGTAAAAAGAATAAATAAATTTTTCCTTTGGAGTTTGGGAATATCAACAGCAGAATATGACATTATGTAAAACTGTTAATATTTACTTTTTTGCTATTTTTGGATAGCATGTTCATTGATCTTTTTATATTTTTATGATATTTATTATTTTTTTTAAATTATAAAATTCTCGTTTTAATTAAATTTGAAAAGTTGTATATTTTATGTGTGCATGTGTTTCATAGGTTATTATTATGAGATACTTGTTATTTGCTGCTTTTCAACATTACTTAAATATTAACTAGCCTTAAAGCAAATACTTTTGAAAAAAAAGCTATTACAATAGCACTTTTGGTTTTACAGCCATTATAAATTACTGATGATGCCTATAGAAAAATGCAGTATTTAATAAGCTGGAACAGATGAAACATATGCTCAATAAAGCAAAAGGTACAATTACAAATAATTATATAATTATTATAGTAACAATCAATTTTATTGTAAATTCAAATACAATGATCAAAATGATTATCATTTAATGGTTTTATGATTGGCCTAATTATTTACGCTTTGCAGATGGATCTTTGTAATATTTTGAATATCTATGATCTCTAATAAGTTACAAACATTTTTATTTAGAATTCAACATTGCTATACTTTATCAAAAGAGGTTGTTTCATCCTTTTCGTATATTTTCGTACACAGAAACTCCCTGACTTACATAGGTGGATTCTCTCATGAAATTATACAATCAAAACATATATCTATCTATGAATATACCTATAGAGGACTAGCATGCCACAAAAATATAATTATAAAAATAGTTACATTTAAAGATTAATTACATAAATTAGCCAAATGGATACATGGTAAAGCAGTTGCTTACCATTTTGGAGGATCAGAGTTCAATTCAGTCTCAAACATCCAGTTTTCAGGATAGTTCTGCCATGGTTCATTAACTAAAATAATCTAATAGATACAAATATATGCACATATGACAAATGATGAAATTAGGAAAAATGCATGAAAATACATAGCATGCAATGCATTTTTTATTACAACTTTATCTATTTTGATTAGTAAATTTTCCTTGTAAATCAAGAAATTGCTATATAAATATGTATCTATGTATATAGAATCTATGTAAATTTGGAATTATCTGTACTTCCACTTATTAAAGATATTATTATTTGGATTGTGTGTTTTGTTTTGTCTGTATTTATTATATTTTTATGCAACTCAACATTCATTATTGTTTCATTTGCTTTAAATTGCTTTCTGCTATTATATACCCACCTGCAAATCTTGACTTCCAAAATAAAAAACAATTTTTAAAGTTTCTTTTCAAAAAAATATATAATTTATATTTAAAATTTTTTCCCAATATCAGAATGGACATAAGTCAGAAATATCCAAAATTTCTGGATTGTCTACTATCAATATTCATTATTACACTCCACTTTATCATAATAAACTTAACAAGCACAAAAATACAAGAATCAGACACAAAAAGGATGCATTTTGAATATCAAACCATTGGTCAAGGACTCAAACCTTTTGTCAATTACGCTGACTAATCACAAAATTTGTCAACAACATTGACATCACTGTTGTAAGTATGAATGGTCATAGGTTGAGGACTACTTGTATATATTTTTTTGAAAAAAACTGATAAAATATATAATTAGATTATTTTGTTAATCTTATTTTTGCAAAAGATTCCATCCACTTTGGATTGTATCATATATTTTAAAATATGTTCTATATATATATTTATTCAATCAAATTTTATAGGAACATAAAATTATCCTATATTATAGTTTCAATTTTAAATGCTACAATGCAATTTTTTATTATATGATACAAAGCATATTAACTTCTTAAAATATTGTAATAAATTATTGGATTTTGATATTAAATATGCATAATGATGATGTATAATTTCAAATATACTTCTGCTTTATAACATGATTTTTTAAAATATTAAAAAAATGCACATTCTCAGTTGCACTTGCAAATCTAAACAGTATTGAATTTAGTGATTCAAATAATAAATTATTCTTTAACAAGAGGAATCTAAACTCATTCATCAGAGAAGTTGATTTTTGAATTTTTTATATATATTTTATATTAATAATTCATGCTGTTTTAAATAATTTAATTATATAATATAATTATACATTTTCACTGTTTTCAGATAATTATTTAACTAGTTATTAAGTGATTTGATATCAATACTTGATGAATAAGTTTTTAGAATTGGATGCTATTAAAAAGAATTCATATCTGAAAAGCTTGCTAGAACAAAGATGGCCAGCTTATGCATCCATTAGCTTAGCAATAAATTACTGTAATTACCATATTGTTATATTGAAGATACAACAATACAATAATTTATTATGTATTATATCAGCAATTCTCAACCAATGGTACATGTACCACTGGTGGTATGCAATGGACTTACCAGTGGTAGGCAAAAGATAAATTTATCTTTAAAAAATTATATTTAAATAATTTTTCAAATAATATAAAACTGGTATAAAAAAAGAAATTAAAACTATATCTCCATTATATTGATTACTGCCTTTGTCAGCTCTTTTCATAGACAAAAATGTCCAAGTTTATTGCACTCTAGGTCATACACCATTTTAGTGCCATACTGCGAAATTGTCAGTGTAAAGATTTTTATATTAATCTTATAGGTTTGGAGTTTGCTATAGTGGGAATTAGTATGACTGCTCAGGTCATGGCATACAATGTTAAATTACAATTCAAGAACACTGTTTTTATTCTTCATATAACCAGATAAAGCACTTGTAGAATGTTGTTCGATTGCAATTGAAAAATTTCACTTTATCCAGAAATCAGAAATCTCAAATTATTAGTTTGCAACTTATCATGGTAATTATGTTTTGGTTACCAAAAAACTAGACTAAATATTTTTTATTCATTTACCTATTTTTTTTATTTTGATGCCAAAATTTTTTATAAATGGTGGTGGTACGGAGAAATTTTGATATTCTTAGGAGTGGTATACGGAACTCAAAAGGTTGAGAACCACTGTATTATATGATTATATGATATAATTATATAATTGACAAAATTTAATTTAAATAGTGAAAATGAACTTACTATAGAAGTGAATATTTTGTTTTCAGAAATTCCTGCTTGTTTCTTGGCCTTTTGAATCATTGAATATATTCTATTCTGACACTCTTCAATACCTAATAACTGATGATTTATTAAATACTGATTAAAAAATTTTAATGAAAGAGAAGAGTTGAAAGCATGCCTGAAAAGAACTTTTCATTATTATTTAGTAGAATTTTCTAAAGCAATCTTATTAAAGTGTCCCATCTGTATTAGTAATCTGTGAGTGTAACGGTGTAGTCAAATCGAACAGAGCTATGATCACTTGCTACACTGCTAACATTTAGCGCCATCTATTGGCAATAATATAAACTAAAATTGTGATAAATAAAATTATATCCAACAGGATTAAGGAATGGGACTCCCAGATGTTCTTCAATGGAAGAACATTATTATCGAATTTCACGAAACTCTGTTAATTAATTCAAAAGTTATTAGTAGGGAGATACAGAAGACGGCTGAATTCTGCTTTTCACGGAATTGCCAAATGTGATACCATGCGATAGATCTCATCAAATCACAGAATTGCCAAATGTGATACCATTCGATAGATCTCATCAAACTAAGTCAAAAATTATAATAGAACCATGGACGAAAGCAGCACCGATTAGAAGATATTTCGAAAAATTTACCTCGGAATTGGTAAAACCATGGACGAAAGCGGCACCGATTAGAAGATATTTCGAAAAATTTACATCAGAATTGGTAAACGAACCATGTACCGCTGCCATGTTGAACGAGAAATAAAATGTCACGTGACCATCATCGTAATGACGAAAACCTGTTATAGCTTTACACCTTGTTTAAAAGCCAAAAATACGCCGGGAATTGTTTTTATGATTATGTGGGTTACGATTTTATGCTGAAATCTGTAAGTTATTTATGCGATTTATGGATTTATATATTATATATATATATACATTAATATATAATTTTTATTTGCAACGAAATGTTAAATTAATCATCTTGAAAGTGTTCTTGCCAAGGAGTTTGAATGTAATTCTTGCGCGACACCTTCAAGATGTATTAAATTAAACACCCGTATAACGTGCTCTCCTATAACACGAATTCATTTAACGAAATCGCTCTTCTATAACACGACGCACTTCGTGTAATGTTACATCTTGAAAGTGTCGCGCAAGACATTGTCCCTTTCAAAATAGCGTCGCGCACAGTTATCGATACTTCGTTGTGATAAGTAGCTATATTAAAAAGTACTTATCTGTTGCATTTTCGCGATTGATTTATATACCTATTTACTAACAGTAATATGACAAAATATTATGTAAAAATCTCGGATTCCGTGAAAAGCAAAATCTTGCCCAGAAGACAGACATGAAGATCTTATAAGCCTCCAGTTTCTTCGAAAAGTAAGTTAATAGCGGTTGGCATACTTAATGCTGCTTGAGTAATAATATTAAAATGCAATTAATTTATATACAGTATTTGCATTAAGCATTGATGTTTACATTTAATATGTCTATTGTTAAGTGATACTTTTGTTTTTGACTTTGTGTTAAAAATGTTTTATTATGTTTATTTATAAACCGTGAAATATTATAATAAATTGTTGTCATTAATATATAATAAATGTTTATGTTTCATATAATCGTGAAGAGTACGACAGCCAGTGCCGTAGCGAGGGTATGGCGAAGGTGGCCACCGCCATAGACGCCATTCGAAATAGGCGCCTAATCCAAGAGATCACTACCATCGTCCACCTCATCAAAATCTGTTACAGTTATAGGATAACCGTAACAGATTTTTATTTATTAAAAAATTGTAACAAAGTTTATTTATTTTTAATATGACAACAAAAAGTGCAAAAATATTATTATTATTATAATGACGCGTGAATGCATACAGTACTGCTGAGCCAGTTTGCGCGAGCAGCAGCGAATCGGGTAGCTTGGATGGAAGAATTCCCTTTTATAGGGATGTTTCTCCTGGCCACGTCTAAGGGAATTTTAAATTGTTACATTTTGCTTCATAACTTTTTAATCATAACATTTTGATAACTTATTAACACCATCATAGGTTAGTATCATTTGATTGTGCTGACTGACCATCAAAAAATGTTTTTCAAAATTATTTATGGGAGCGTTCAAAAAGTCTAATGCTTTAAACTCGTTTTTAACAAGGCAGTCAAAAAGTAATTTTATTATGCATGCTCCATATGTGTGATGTATTGTACGAAAGTCTAACGAAGCTAACGAAAGAAGTAACAAATTTACTTCATGAAAAACATGGCTGCCCCCCGTGTAATCCAAGTGTGCAAATTGAAGAATAAATAATTTTGCAGAAATCAAAACACGAAAGGTGAAGCTTCTGTAATAGCTTGTTTTGTAAAATTTTGTGTGTAAAATAATATTTTGCTGAATCTGTATCTGAAAGTTTTATAATTTATATGTTATATCCCGATTTCTCCTTCACACATATTAAATAAATAATTAATAAAGAAAAAACTACAAAATATTTTGCTGATTTACCTTTTTTTATTCCCTACAAAAGCACCTTTTATATATTGAGCCATAGGCGCTAAGTGCAGTAACTACGGCACTGACATACTTGTATGATCAAGAAATATCATTTTTAGAGATCTCCTAAATGGCTGGATCAAATCTGATAGAAATTGTTTTAAATGGAAGAGAATGCTTTAGGAAGATTATATTTGATTTGTTTTTCGTATGATTTATGGGGGATTTACAATGCGCATATACAGTAAGCGTCACAATCAAAAAACGTGAAAAAACATTCAACAGTATGTAACAAAAGCAATAATATGTCGATTTGGATGCAATTTTTTTATACACATTTATATTTTTTATTTATATTGTTATATATTATAATTATTAACGCTATAATATAATTGTTATATATTGTATAAATAATTATATTATTTATATGAATTACTATAGCTAACAATAGACATTTGCATAGACATATTGCATTTTTACAATTTCTGTTTACGGCTGTGTTCAAACCCTCGTTGTTTTGTCTCTATTGAGTCTAAAATATTAAGAAAGTACTGTTTGGAATGCTCTTTGAATGTTTTATTTGATAGTGAAAATTTTATAATGATATCTTAAACAAGCGTTGCGATATTCGAATAAATTGTGAAAATTTTTACAATTTTAAATGGTTAGAGGGTGGTAACTTAATGATAATGCATGCAATAAGATTATATATGAAATATTTGTAATTCACTTAGAATATATTACATTTTATAACAATTGCATTATTTTAGCTATAATAGTCGGCGAGAAATTTGCATAAATGTACTTATTTTATGATATTTTATCAAGTTCCACTTTCTTTAATAGCTAAGCCACTATTAGTAATATCAAAAAAATAAAATATGGCATTTAGATAATCTCTCTAATATATGAGAATGTGAACTATTAGACTGCAACACACTGCAAAAGTATGTCTAAGGGAATAATTGCATCTGCTATATTATTAAATATCTTAATATGGATACATGTAATGCTATTTTAATCGTATCAAATTTTAATTAGGACAAATTGATGCGTATATTTAAAGCAATTTCTGTGGTTCATTGTGACCAAAAAATTTGCCTTCAAAATTAGCGTCATTATAAACGTACAAAAAGTATATAATAATAAGCCTTGCAACTTCTATTTTTGATATGTTTTTATGAAAGTTTAATATGTAATTATAATTGTATTTTTTGGAGAAATAATAGCATCATATTTAGCAAATGAATTTGAATATATTAAACAAATATTGCACATAACTTTGTTTAGGACAAACTTTAATTTAAATCATATATTATATAATATAGTATTTCAAATACTGTATATGATTCATATAATTACATACATACAATTCATTCTTAATTTTCACGGCATACCGTCAAAGGTTTGGCGACATAGTGATTGAGAATCACTGGGTTAACTTGAATTAAGCTGCGGAATCACATGAGGGATATATTGTATTTGAAGGTGGCTATTTGTAGAGTTCATCAGAGCAGGCTAACTCCCATGGTTAGGCCAACGGAAAGGTTAAAGGATGAGGTTCAATGGCTAGGCCCAGACAGTGATTTATCATCTTGAAAGGTTCTGATCCCATATTTCTAGTTCTCGAAAAGTCTGGGCCAGAACCCTAATACAATTATTATATTAGGGTTACTACCAGAACCTTCTACTACCGGAGTTCTTAACTGGAGATATCCAAACCCCTTGGGGGGTATGGTACTCAATCTCTGGGTACTGATATATTTTATGTATTAATTTATATTTGGGTAGTATGTGAATGGAATATGAGTGAAGGGGGATCTGGGATCATATTGGACAATCTATTGAGGCTTTAGAGTCATCAAAACGTTAAGAACCCTGCTCTATTATCTAAATATTAGCAAATTATTTTGGTGAATTTAATAAATAAATCAAAAATTAAAGTTCAATTTATTAACAACAGATGGTGCAAATATACTTCAAATTTATAAAATGAACATTTAATTCTAAAATACTTTATGCAAATATTGATTGGTTTAGTAATATTTGAATATTAAAAGAAAAAAATTTAAATGCTTGTAGTTTCTATAGTAAATGTTGACTATGAAGTCAGAATAAGTCTCAAATGAAAACTTTTTAGGAAACCACCAGAGGAAAATATATTTGAAAACATCATTTTGTTATTGGAATTAATATATATTTTCTTCTTAAAATATATATAGTATATAATTACAAATAATCAAGTAAAACAGTGAAAATAATATAAAAATTCTACAAAAACCTTCATAAATGAAACACAAAACATGCCATAAGATTTTACGCCTCCAGAATGAATTTTCTTGTATTGAAAAAAATTACTTTGTAAAAAATTAAAATTTTGAAAATACCTGCAAAGATCAGAATTACAACAGATATTTTAAAAAAAGGCAATATTGGAAAAACTAATTGCCTACTTTCCACTATTTTAAAATTATTAAAAAAGCATGATTAAAACTTTCATCATTCCTCTAATATTAGGCTGTGAGGTTAGTTGGAATTAAGCACCAGTCACATGGGATGCTTTTGGTAGCAACAACTTTTAATGTTTATCAGAGGCTAGTAAACACAAAAATATTGGGATAAATTGGAAGGCTGAAAGATAGGGTTCAAAAGGCTAAGCCCAGATTCCTAAAAAAAGGTAAAAGGTGGGACATGGATCTTTCAAACAGATAAGTGATTGCTTTACCATGCAGCCATCTAGCAGACATAGAACTAGAAACTAGAACTACTACTCTTATAGTCATCAGTCTACTAATTAACTAGGAGCTGAGGTTGGGCTATATAGTTGAGTCTCTGTAGTCCGACACTCTGCGAATCGTCACACCGCCCATGTGAAATTTTCATGTCAACTTGTCAATGTGCAAGAAAGAGAAACTGACAAACAAATTGTCAGTTGCTATTCGTTCCTTGCTAAGGCTTATAGTCGGACTAATTTTTAAGTTCGGTAACTGATTACTATAAAATAGTATTTTTACTGTATCAGTGTTTATTTATTTATTTTTACATAATGTCACAAATTGGAAAAAGTGAAAAACAAACACACAAGACATTGACTGTAGTCAATAATTAAGAAATTTGATTTAGATGAAAAGTTTAGTGATTTGGTTTCGTTTTATGGTATTGGATGAGCCACCATTCTTTGTTATTAATTTCCATAATACAGTTGAGTCTCTGTAGTCCGACACTCTGCAAACTGTTGCACCACTCATGTGAAATTTTCATGTCACAACTTGTCAATGTACAAGAAAGAGAAACTGATGTAAACAAATTGTCAGTTGCTATTCGCTCTTTGCTCAGGCTTATAGTTGGACTAATTTTTAAGTTCAGTACACTGATTACTGTAAAATAGTGTTTGTTTTATCTTTACATAATGTCACATCGGAAAAAGTGAAAAACAAAAACACAAGACATTGACTATGGTCAAAAAGGCAGAAATAATTAAGAAGCTTGACTTGGAAGAAAAGTTTAGTGATTTGGCTTTGTTTTATGCATTGGATGAGTCACCATTTATGACATTAAAAAAATTGGGATAAAATTGAGGGGTTTGCAAAAGATTTGAATAGCAAGAGCAGTGACAGGAAAGTCTTAATAAATGAAGCATATTCATTTGTGTAATTCCATTTTTTTCATTAAACATCTAATAATCTGACAAATCTCTGAAATCCAACAAGCCCCGGAACCATATGTGTCGGATTAGGGAGACTCTACTGTAGTAAGTAGATACAGATGCTATCCTATTAAAAACATCAGAGCTATTAACTTTCACATACATGCCACCTTATTTTCATAACATGCCAACTTATTTTCAAATTTAAAAAAAAAATCAACAAATGGTTCAAGAATTTTGAATATTACTAAAGTGAAATAGTTTAGCACAAATGTAATATAAAATTAAAAGTTATTTAATGTGTTATTGCAATATTCCAAAATGGTAGAGTTTTCATCAAAAATTCTTGTATTATGATTAGAAATTTATATTCAATCCTCTGAAACAAGAAACTTCTTACTTATTCAATTAATAACATTTATAATATAGTATATGGATTTTTTTTAAGTCATGAACATTAGTACATTAGTTATGAATTTTTGTATATATATATAAACATAATATTGTGAAAGATTTGAACAGCAAGAGCAGTGACAGGAAAGTTTTAATAAACAGAGCATATTCGTTTGTGTAATTTCAATTTTTTCATTGAACATCCAATAATCCGACAAGCCCTGGAACCAAGTGTTGGATTAGAGAGACTTTACTATATATAGTCAAATCTCAAGTGTTTATATCTTTTTCATTAAGAGATATTTTAAGTCTAAATGTCCAACATTTTTAAATGAACAACTATAAAGTTAAAAGATGAATATCAAAGTGAACTTTAATGGCAAAAACTTTCCTGCAAATTTCAAAAAATCTACTACAGTAA